>JABUQX010003040.1:42500-57358 GCA_015478945.1 Trachelipus rathkii
CAGGAAAAGCTTCGACTTGAATTCGATCACAGAATGTCGCTAGATACGAAGAGTCAGAGCAACGTTCGAAAAACGTCGTTGGAAAAGGCTGCGACTTGCAATTCGCCTACAAAGAATATCTCATGAAATTATTAACTTTTTTACTTTTTATTTAAAAGAATATTCTCTTCTATGGGTTATAAAACATTCTAACTATGATTCTAAATTTATCATCCTCGTTATCATAGGGTGCTGTGCTCATTAAAATGAAGCCACCCGATCTAGCTAAGCTTCTTACCCTATATATATTGTGAAGCCCTGAGTAGAACACCCGAACTTAATCAACGCCTCTGAAACAAAGAAAATGAAGAAAATGAAAGAAATGAAATAACACAAAATCCCAATCGGAACACTCGGAAGAAGATACTCAAGCAACATGAACATTTTCTCAAGAACGAACTTAATTTTTCATTTTTAATAATTTTGGATTATGGTCTTCATATTTTCACAACTATCACAGTTAGAGGATTCATCGCTAGACATAGCAAACTTCCTTTTCGCATGGATTTCTTTCATCATTCAAGTTTGGATTATGGGCAGAAACTCATTTATGAATTCCACTACGAACTTTGCTTCCCTTTCGAATTCCAAATGGTTCTGTGACCGCTCCCTTTATGTATGAAAGAAATTTCAAATAAGAACCTCACATTCCAAGCAATTTCGCATCTATCATATGTAACTTCTTTACGTATGGATTGCTTTAACCTCATTTTTTAAGGTTTTGGATTATGGGCAGAATTCATTTTTGAATTCCACTACGAACTTTGATTCCTTTTCGATTCTAAATGGTTCTGTGACCTTTCCCTTTTATCCTATGAAGAAAATTTTTCAAATAAAGAACTAAAACTTCAAGCAAGCTTCGTCTCTACTATGTCAAGCAATGTTTCTCTCGTAAATACAACTTTGAAAACTACGTGCGCATTGGTCAAATCATGGATACTTTAGAAACGTCTTATATTGGACCTTTCCTTGGATTTTAGAATGTTCGATCAACTGCTGGCCTATTTAACTGTGAAAACTTTCATTGGTTTTCTATATCAATAATTATATGTATTCAACCATTTTTGTAACTTTTATGACATCTTAATGCTTTGTATGTTTGCTTTATATCGTAACGGATATAACCAAACTATGCTTGTGTTTAACATGCACTTTTTATTTTCTCTATATACTAACCTTATTTGTATTTATATGTAATTCAAATACTTGTATTCTTATGTTTAATCTTTCGGATGTAACCAGCTTAATGCTCGTATTTGAATACTTCTTCAAATGCTTCATGATATACTATTTTGCTTCATCATGTTTGGTAATGTTTACTCATGTCTTCCGAACATAATTAAATAGCTTGCCATTTGAAAGTACTTTAATTATTAGGTACTCTTAGCTTATTATGTCTTGTATAACGATTATTATACACATACTTTTTCACTCCGTTTTTAGCGCGGAAGTAATGTTACACTCCATTATAACTTTGGTAACCATTTTAATCTTATTTCGTCACTTATGCTAAGATTTGCGCGACCAAAATTTTAGCATAAGTCGAAGTGAAATACTTTATATACCGTCTTCTTGAGACTCTTCAGTCAGATAAAGTCAGATAAAATAACAAAAGAACATAATGCACTCAAGAGTACTCTCAGAATCTCCCGGCAAAGAACAGCATAAAGCTTCCAAGGAAAAGGCTTCGTACTTGAATTTCGATCACAGAACTTTCGCTAAACGAAGAGTCAGAGGCAAGTTCGAAAAACGCGTTGGAAAAGGCTGCGACTTCGCAATTCGCTAAGAGAGTATCTCAACAGAAGGACTTATTACTTTACTTTTATTGAATATCTCTTCTACGTTGAATAAAAATATCATTTCAAATATGACTTTTCTCAATTACTCATCCTCTTATATAGGGTGCTTGCTCATAAAGGAGCACCAATCTACGCAAGCTTCTACCTTTATTATTATGTATAATGAAATGCAATAAATTTAACCTTGCAATCAAATTTGTAATTGTAAATACCCCCTAATGTATTTTCACCATGCTAGGATACGATTCTGGACCTTAGCAGATGAGCGTGCATGTGTTTGACCACTACGCTACGACGAGACAAAGAGAAACCGAGAATACTTCTACTGTCCCCAAGAAGAGCATTACTACGGTTCCTCCCGTTCGCACTCGAACGTAGGGCCAAACAAGGTACCGCATGGTGAATAATAATACCATAAACCGGGGGTTAATATGTATAATGAAATGCAATAATTTTAACCTTGCAATCAAATTTGTATTTGTAAATACCCCTAATGTATTTTTACCATGCTAGATACGATCCTGGACCTTAGCCAGATGAGCGTGCATGTGTTTTCGCCATCACGCTACGACGAGAGCAAAAGAGAACCGAGAATACTTTCTACTGTCCAAAAGAGCATTATGACGGTTCCTCCGTCGGCACCGGAACGTAGGGCAAACAGTACCGTCGCATGGTGAATACATATACATAAACAGGGGGTTATTACATGTATAATCGACATGCATAATTTAACTTTGCATCAATTTTGCTAATGTAAATACCCCTATGTATTTCAACCATGCTGATACGACCTGGACCTTAGCAGATACGGCATGTGTTTGCCAACTACGCTACGACAAGACCAAAAGAGAAACCGAGAATACTTCTAACTGTCCAAGAAGAGCATTACTAGATAATAATACCGTCGCACTCGAACGAGGGCCAACATAGGTAGCGCATAGTGAATAATAATACCATAAACCGGGGTTATTAAATGTATAGCAATAAATGCATAAATTTACCTTCGCAATCAAATTTGTAACTTGTAAACCGCCTAATCGTATTTTCACATGCCTAGATACCATCCTGGACCTTAGCAGATGAGCGTGCAATGTTGCACCATCACGCTACGACGAGACGAAAGAGAAACCGAGAATACTTCTACTGTCAAGATATACTAAGGTTTCCTCCGCTCGCACATCGAAGTAGGGCCAAATAAGCAGCATGGTAATAATAAACCATATAACCGGGTTATTATTAATAAATGCATAATTTTAACCTTGCAATCCAATTTGTAATTGTAAATACCCCCTAATGTATTTTTCACCATGCTAGGGATACCACGAATCCTGGACCTTAGCGATGCAGAATAGAACATGTGTATAACCACTAGCCTACCGACGAGACAGAAAGAGAAACCGAGTACTTCTACTGGTCGCAAGAGAAAATTACTACGGTTCCTCCCGCTCGCACTCGAACGTCAGGGCCAAACAAGGTACCGCGCATGGTGAATAAAATAATACAATAAACCCGGGGTTATATATGTACTAATAAGAATGCATATTACTTGCACATCAATTTGTCATTGTAAAATGCACACTAATGTATAATCAATACTACACACCATGCTACGGATACGATCCTGCGACCTTAGCAGATGAGCGTGCATTGTTTGACACACACTCACGCTACGCGAGCACAAAGCAGAAACCCGAGAATAACTTCTATCGTCCAAAAGAAGACGCATTACTACGTTCTCCCGTCGCACTCGCAAACGTACGGGCCAAACAAGGTACCCGCGCATGGTATAATAATCATAACAACTGGGTTATGTATGTAAAAGTGAAATAAGATATATTTAACCTGCAATCAAATTTAATTGTAATACAGCATCACTATACACTTTTCAAACATGCTAGATACGAATCCTGCAACTTAGCAAGATGACGTCGCATCTCGTTTGACCACTACGCACCGCAACGAACGACAAAAGACGACAAACGAGAAATACTCTCTTAACCTCGTCCAAGAAGAAGCAATTACTTACCGGCTTCCTACCGTCGCACTCGAACGTAGCGCAAAAGAGATCAGAGAGAATGGTGAATAATCCATAAACCGGGGGTTATTATGTATAACCAGAAATGCATATTTACCCTTGCCATCAAATATTGATATTGTAATAACCCCCCGAATGTATTTTCCTATCTAGGAGTACGATCAATGGACCTTAGCAGATGAGCGTGCTGTGGTTTGAAAAAACCAACTACGCCCTACCGACGAGATCAAAAGAAAACGAACGATATTCTCCACCTAGTCCAAGAAGAGCATTATAACGGTTCTCCCCCCCGCACCTCCGCACTCGAAACGAGGGCAAACAAGGTACCACCAGGAATAGAGATAGATAAATATACAAAAAACCGGGGGTTATTCATGTAAAATAGAAAATGCTATAATTTTACACCTTTGCAATCAAATTTGTAATTGTAAACTACTCCCCGCTAATGTATTCTAATAGCTAGGATACGATCCTGCGACCCTTAGCAAGATCGAGCGTGGCATGTCGTTTGACCATGACGCTTTACGACGAGACAAAGAGAAACCGAGAATACTACTACTGTCCAAGAAGAGCATTACTACGGGCTTCCCTCCCCCGCTCGCCTCTGACCCAACGTAGGGCCAAACAAGGTACCGCGCCTGTGAATAATAATACCATAAACAGGGGGTTATTATGTATAAAGAAATGCAATAATTTTAAACCTTGCAATCCAATTTGTAATTGTAATACCCCTATAGATATCACTACATATATAATAGAAACACGTGCCTCGGACCTTAGCAATGAGCGTGCATGTGTTCTGACCACTACGCACACGAGACAAAAGAGAAACCGAATACATAACTGTACAAGAGACATTACACGGTTCCTCCCGCTCGCATCGCACGTAGGCCAAACAAGGTACCGCCCAATGTGTGAATAATATACATAACACGGCGGGGTTATTCATGTATAATAAATGCAATCATTTAACCTTGCAATCAATTTGTAATGTGTAAATACCCCCTAATTCGTAATTTTCACCATCTAGGATACGAGCCTGGACCTAAGCAGAGTGAGCGCTGCATGCTGTTGACCACGTACGCCTACGACGAGACAAAGAGAACCGCGTAGAATACTTCTACTCGTCCAACACACATCCATCAGCGACTTCATCCCGCCGACTTGAACGTAGGGCAAACAAGGTACCAGAAGATGGTGAACTAATCAATCACACTAAACGGGGGTTATTATGTATAATGAATGCAGTATATTTAACCTTGCAATCAACATTTTGGAATTGGTAAATACCCCCTAATGTATTTCACATGCTAGGATAGCGATCTGGACCTTAGCAATGCGAGCGTGCATGTGTTTGACCATTACGCTACGACGAGACAAAAGAAAAACCGAGAATACTTCTACTGTCCAGGCAGAGCATTACTACGTATTCTTCCGCTCGCATCAACGTAGGGCCAACACAAGGTACCGCGCATGGTGAATACAACGGGGTTCATTTAATGGTATAATGAAATGCATAATTCTAACCTTGCATCAAATTTGGTATGTAAATCCCCTAATGTATTTTCACCATGCTAGGATACGAAGCTCTGACTAGCGTGAGCGTGCATCGTGTTTGACCATACGCTAGCGACACGACAAAAGAGAACCGAGATACTTCTAACTGTCAACGAAGAGATTACACGGTTCCCCGCTAGCAATCGAACGCTAGGCCACAAGTCGCATGGTGAATAATAATACCATAAAACCGGGTTATTAGTATAATGAAATGCACTATACACGTTTACATCTAATTATATATAGTAATACCCCACTAATCGTATTTATCACAATGCTAGGATACGATCTCGGACCTTAGCAATGAGTGCAAGTGTTTGACCCACTCCTCGCTACGAGCAGACAAAAGGAGAACGAGATACTTCTACTAATAGATATATAACGGTTTCCTCGCTGCACTCGAACGTGGCCAACAAGGTACCCGCGCATGGTGAATAATAATACCATAAACCGGGGGTTATTATGTTATTATGAATAATGAAATGCAATAATTTAACCTTGCAATCAAATTTTGTAATGTAACATACCCCTAATCGTAATTTTCCCAATGCTAGGATACCGATCCTGGACTTAGCAGATGAGCGTCTGTTTTGAACCATACCTAACGACGAGATCAAAAGAGAACGAGAATACTTTCTACTGTCAAGGAAGAATTACTACGTTCCTCCCGATCGCACTCGAACGTAGGGCAAAACAGGGTACCGCGCAATGGTGAATAATAATAACATAAACCGGGGGTTATTATGTATAATGAAATGCAATAAATTTAAACCTTGCAACTCAATTCTGTATTGTAAAATACCCCCTAACTGTAATTTCCACGATGCTAGATACGATTTCTGACCTTAGCAGATGCGCGTGCATGTGTTTGACCACTACTCTACGCTACGACGAGACAAAAAAGAAACCGAGAATACTTCTAATGTCCAAGAGAGCATTATACGGTTCTCCGCTCCGCCCTCGAACCGTAGGGCAAAACAAGGTACCGCGCAATGTGAATAATAAACCATAACCGGGGTTATGTATGTATAATGAAGATGCAATAATTTTAACCTTGCGCAATCAATGCATGTATTTCATTTTCACCATGCGCGGTCCACCACACACAACATATTGTTAGGCCTACGTTTCGGTGCCGAGCGGGGAACCGTGTATGCTTCTTGACAGTAGAAGTTAATTCCTGCGTTTCTCTTTTTGTCTCGTCGTAGCGTAGTGGTCAAACCATGCACGCTCATCTGCAAGGGTCCAGGATCGTATCCTAGAGGTGAAAATACGATTAGGGGGTTGATTAATTTTATTATTATTTATTTTATATAAATGATATATATATATTATATATATATATATATTATTATTATATTATTATTATATATTATATATAGTATTTAATATTTTTATGGGGAATAAAGTGGTGATGAATGATATATTATTATATATATTTATTTAATATATATTGTATTATATTTATTATATATATAAATATATATATATATTATATATATATATATAATATATATATATTATATATATATATATTAAGGTGAAACTAAAGAAATTACCCGCATGATATCTCGAAACTAAGATAGGTACCAGAAAACTGATAACATATATGGATCAGCGTATAAAATTTGTAAGGAAAATGAAAAAAAAAATTTATTATTTATTTTTTATTTTTTTTATATCTCCAAAACTACGATAGGAACAGAAACTAAATAACATATTTAGAAAGAATCAGCGTATGAAATATTTATGAAAAAAGATTTTTTTTTTTTAACCTAAGTTTACCCCAGGGTAACCGCAAAGATGCAAAGAGTCGGGGTTCTCTCGCTTCCTGGGGGACGACGGGTAGCGACTATTTCCCCCTCGGGGAGGGTCCCGGACCCCCGCTCTTTGTATTTTGGTGTCGGGGGTTCCTCCGCCCCTCCCCTACGGGTATGGAAAACGTCCCACCCTCTGTTCCCCGCGGCTCGAGCCCCTAAAAGAATTTTTACGCTGATTCCATATATGTTATTAGTTTTCTTCTACCTATCGTAGTTTTGGAGATAGTAAAAAAAATATAAAAAAAAGTAAAATTTTTTTTTCATTTCCATACAAATTTCATACGCTATTTCAATATGTACTCCAGTTTTTCTTTACTATCTTAGTTTTCGAGTTCATTGCGGGTAACTCTCTTAGTTTGGCCATATATATATATATAGTATATATGATATATATATATATATATATGATTTATATTATATATATAATATTATATATATATATTATATACATATATATATATATATTATATTATATATATATATATATAGTATATATATATATATATATAATATATATGGGGAAGAAAGTGGGTGAATATATATATATATACTATATATATTATATATATATATATATATATATATATATATATATATATATACATATATATATATATATATAATATATCTAGCCATGAGGTTTCCACAGGGAGTTAAACCTCCTCCCCCACCCGAAATTATTTAAGCGATAAAAAAAAATTTTGAATGGCAAAATAAGTGTAACTATAATTTATAAAAATAATAATCAAAACAAATTAGGATATATATATATATATATATATTATATTATATATATAATATATATATATATATATACTATATTATATAATATGATATTATTAATATATATATATATATATATATATATAATAACTGGTATTAATGGAAATAAGGTAAAAAAGATATATGTGGTTGGTGAAGATTAATCAAGTTTATTGAGCTGTGGAAAGCGAAAGGAGAATCTCTAGAGAGCGGTGGCAATATGTATATGACGAAGGTGAAATAAATAGGGCTTTTTATTGGACAACAATATGATGATTGAGGCAAGAAATGAAAGGAAAGTTTTTAAAAGGTGTTCAATGCTGTTGAAATTACCCAAGGCATTGTATGTTCATGTAATTGTTCACTATTCGACGTAGAGTAAAAAACATTGTTAGACAACTTTATTGGCACAGTGAACACAACTGGGTAATATTTTAGGTTCAACAAGAATAATCTGTTTAATGAAAAATAAACATTGGAAAGTATTTTCCCTGAGACCATGGCCAAAATGAACACGAATGTTCCAAGAAGTTAGGCGTGGAAGTTACGATAGATTGTTAAGATTTTGAGAAGCTCTTAAAGGAATTGTTGAAGCTTTTAGAGGAGTTTGAAATGGATCAAGATAATTGATCCTTCTTCAAATACCTCAAGCTTTTGAATTTGAAGATTACGCAAAAATTGTTTAATAATTTAATTATTCCTTCAACTTGTATCATCCTCTCATTTGTACTAACAACTGTACTGCTCCATCATTTGTAAGTAACAGCAACTACTCTATCGTATTGAAAATGCGAAGCTTGTTCGACAAGTATTTCGCGAACGATGATGAATTTTTTTCAAAGGATTTTGAAGCTGCAAAGGAACTTTTTGCTTTCTGTTAATGAAGAAACGAGAATTTGGCATGTCAGAATCAACTTAAAATGAAAATGCGTAGAGCATTGGCAAATTTCAGTTTTCCTTGATGATTTTTCAAACCCGTTAGAGAGCAAGTTCGCGAGGCATTGAATCCATAATTCATCTTAGTAAAGTCATTTCATCGATATTTATCAAACATTTTCGAATTTTATGATAAATTTTATCTATCAGTCGAATTTTGGTATTTTAAGTGGATTTTGTCATTTTTGAAACGGCTCCAAACATACTCTCTCAATTCCACAGGAAGAAAACTAGCAGAAATTAGCTTTAATGAGTATGTCATCATAGCTACACAATATAAACGGAGGAAGTTATCAATCATTTTGCTATTAGTGAGAGCAAGACGAAGAATTCTTTTTTTTATACATAAAAATATTCATCTTTTTTTATTTTGAGAATTCCTATCAATGATTGATTATATTTTTTATGTATATACCTTGTATTCAAGTTATATATATATAATATATATATATATATATTAATAGTAATATATAATATATTATATATTATATATATTATATTATATATATATATATATATATATATATATATATTCTATTTTATAAAATTAATAGGAAAGGGAAGAGGAAAGAAGAGAGAGAGACGGAGAGAGAGAGAGAGAGAGAGAGAGAGAGAGAGCGAGAGAGAGAGAAGCTTAAGCAAACCCAATGTGTTTTATTTATTTATGTATTTATTTTTTATTTATTTATTAATTATATTTAATTATTTATTTTTCATTTTGTAAATTGGCAAAGCCAGATCATTACTATAAGCATTAAAAAAATACCATTTCGTCTTTATAGTTCTGTAAAATATATCTTGAAGAGCAATTTATTTTAACACGTTCTAATTTCCCGTTCTTCGATCAAATGATTTTAATTTCTTACAGTTGTTTTCCTCACACATCGACTCGATTAGAAATAATATTCACTATTGCAAATAAGAACAAAAATCATAAAACTGTTTCACAACTATATTTGTAATAATCAATGTAAATATTAATGGAATTATTTCTATAATGATGGAGTAACCTACTTAAGCCTTCTTGCTATCGAACCTTACTTTTTACGGTTATCTCTTTTCAAAAATATCAAAAAAGGGGAAAAAACTAAATATGAGAGCACACAGTCTTATATATATATATTATATATATATATATATATTATATTATATATATATATATAATATCTATATATATATATATATATATAATATATATATATATATATATATATATATATATATATATTATATATATATTTCCAATCTTGAGATTGAAGTATTCCGATCTAGGATTGAGGTAGTGTGGTGAGAATACTATCACTATATATATAATATATATAATATTATGATATTTATATATATATATATATATATATATATATAATATATATATTAATAATATATATTATATATATATATATATATAATATATATATTATATATATATAATTATATATAATATATATATATAATATATAATATATATAATATATATATATTTATATTATATAGTATTTATATATATATATATATATATATATATATTATATATATATCGACAAAATTCTTGTTTTTTTCCTAGTTTTGCTTATACACAAAGAACGAATTGTAATTAAAAAGGAGGAAACTCGTTATTGGAGCCATAAAACTCTAACCTCATGAAGTCCGCAAGCCAGGGTTGCAAAAGGAGCAATTGAAGTAATTATTATTAGACATAAAAATTTTTGCCGAAGGTCTAATTAAAGGAAAGAAAGCTCTCTTTCCTATAATTTATAAGACTTTCTCTTGAACTTTTAATTCTGGTGATTTTGAAGGGTTATTAAAACCGACCTCGAAAATTGAATGCCATTTCTTTGTCGCGATTTTGTGTTTAGAGTCGTTCATTAAGGTTAAGTTATTGTTTATTGGTTTTAGTGATATACGAATCAGAACTTGTAATCAATAGTGGATGCAATGTTAATGCATTTTGTTGCACTGCAGAAAAAACCAAGTACCTTTCTTCATGCGACTCAAGCATATTTCACTTTCACATTTCGTTCTCCTCTCTCTCTCTCTCTCTCTTCTTCTCTCTTCTTCATCTTCTCTCTCTCTCTTCTCTCTCTCTCTCTATATATATATATATATATATATATATATATATATATATATATATATATATATATATATATATATATATATATATATATATATATATATATATATATATATATATATATATAAAATTAATATATATATACTATATAATTATGAAGTATTATCTAAAAGTCCGATCACAATATTTTCATATTCCAAAATTTCTAATACTCTAAATTTTAAAACTTAAATCAAAAGGAATTGGATACAAAATGTTATTTTTGCATCCCAAATACCAAACCATCTGTAAATTATATCTGTTTATCAATTGCGCCTATTTATTCTATTTAATTTAGGGGTTTTGGGTCCAAGTTTTGCTTCAAAAGGAATAAAATGCGATCAATATCCGTGAAGGTCAAATCACTTTACTTATTATTCTTCTTTTGTCCACGGACGTCATTCCAAATTGCATTTTTTCAGTCGTTTAATATATTTTTAGACATACAAACACAGTCATCGCAGTCACCTACAGTTCTACATGCATAACATGCATACACACATACACACACACACGCATATATATTATATATAATTATTATATATATATATATATATTAATATATATATATTATATATATATATATATGGCGTGTCGCGTGTGCGTGTGCGTGTGCGTGTGCGTGTGCGTGTGCGTGTGCGTGTGCGTGTGCGTGTGCGCGCGCGGCGCTTAAGCAGTCTAAGTTAGAATTTTGACAAATAGCTAGAACCCTTGGAGGTAATAATATTATATATATATATATATATATATATATATATTATATATATAATAATATTATATATCTATATATATATAATATATAATATAATATATATTATATATATATATATATATATTACTATATATATAATTTTTTGAATGTCTGTGAAGTGTGTTGCCTCTCAGCTTGACTGGACTGAAGGATTGTATAAAGGTGAAAAATAAGCAATAGTTATATGAAATGATTTGTTGAAATACGTATCGCAGCCACTCAATGATTTACGTCATCCCCAGTTGGTATCAAATCGGCATATGTAGCTCTAGAAGAAGAAGCAAGTGTTCAGGAAAATAAAAAAATCGAAGCTCAATGCTATATCGGATTGCGCATCCAAGATGAGGAAGTTTTTACAAAGATTTGAGCTAATGCTCCGTTATTATTTTGTAGGAAGAGTTATAGTTATATTGTGTGTTGAAGAGAGGAGAAGAGGGAGGAGAGAGAGAGAGAGAGAGAGAGAGAGAGAGAGAGAGAGAGAGAGAGAGAGTGCATCGAAACAATATTTCGAGCACAAACTCTTCCAAAGATTTATTACTACAGGATTCGCAAAGAGAAAATACCCAAATATCTCTATCATGGCGTTATACAAGGGAACAGGGGGTATTTTGAGGGGACATGTTGCCCCACCTAAATTTGAAAGAAAAATGATCTTTCGAAAATCATTAGTGATATTAATAACTAGAGAGTGCTTAATTGTCCCTGCCCTCTCACCCTAAATTTGGAAATGTAAAAGATTTTTGAGAATCAAAAGTAATGTAAATGATTAGAGTTCTTAATTGTTCATTATTTTATTAAAAAAATTTGCGTGTCTAGATACTAAAATTTAATATCAAATACTACGATTTAAAAATTGAAAAATGAAAGAAGAAATTAATATTTCATAATCTAAGGCGGACAAACTTAACAACCCAAGGCTCTGTGGTCAGTGTGGTGCTATTCCTTTAGTTATCCCTACAACTTTTTAGATTTTCTGACTTTAATTAAATGCAGTCTGCTTGTGCTCGGTTTGTGTATTCAAACGACTAAGGGACACTGTGTACTTATTCTCACCAACTGTAATAGAACGCATTTACCCTCTACAAGCGTTATCTGAATATTGCAAAAAACAAATCGCATATCGCACCATAGTGTAATAAAGCCTCAGTTGCAGCAGCAAAATTCTATATGAAGGATATGCCTGTAACTGACATAATGGTATCTGCACATACATAAAGTATGATAATAGAAGAAAATAGGAAAATAATGTCATCAATCGTTTCGAATATAATTTTTTTGCGGTACACATGACTTTCATTTGTGGGGATAGAGCTATATCAAAGGTGTTCTCAAGGATTTAATTCACATGAGAATTGAGGCAGTTGACGAAAATTTGAAACAACATATCGAAAAAGGCAAAAACTGAAACAATATAATGTCTCATACACATTCAAAAGAACACATTCTATTGTTTGGTTATTTAAAAATATCATAAGGACTAAAAGAAACTTTACCTACAGTGTACTGGAAGATGAAAGCAGATAGACATCAGGAGAGGAGCAGCTGTCAATTGGTGTTTGATGTTTTTACGTAAAAAAAGGGCAGCTCGCGAAGGTTTATTCCGGATTTCGTGGAATTTGCTACAAGTGGACACTATTGCACGGAAGTTGTGCATTCAAAAAAATTGAACTTTACACTTGTCAAACATACAAAATACTTTCCTGACCAATGTCGATCTGGGGATTGAGTTCCTTCCGATCTCGGGATGAGGTATGTAGCGATGAATAACCATAATATATTATATATATTATATATATATATATATTATATAATTATATTATATATATTATATTATATATATTATATTATATATATATATATATTATATATATATATATATATATGTTTGTGAAATGTGTGTGTCTGCGTATGTGTGAGTGCGAGTGTGCGTTTGAATATGCAATCAAGAACATATCCTTACTGACCTTGGAGGTAACGGTAACACAAATCCCGAATCCTTTAATAAAACTTAGAAAATCTCTCTTATTTGCATGAGATGTAAGGAAACGAATTTGCCACAATATTTACCATGTATAAATTTCAAAGAGAAAAAAACCTTGCCATATCAAGCACATATGCACACACAACACAATAAATTCAATTGCGTTGCCGATATAAATTACAGGCACAAAATGTTTTCGGGTACGAAAGGAGAAAGGCAATATTTTATTATTCTTTTTATTTATTTCATGTAAAAATAAAATAATAAAATATAAAATTAGTGTCCCAAGAAGTCTGGTAAAAACTGGAAGGACTGTATTCATTCTATCGGCCTTTTTCCTTTTTTTAAACTTTATAATCAAACCCCTATATATGTATATAATATATATTATATATATATTATATATATATAATTATATATATATATAATCTTATATATATAATTATATATATAATATATATATATATATATTAAATATTAATATATGTTAAGTATAACTATATAAAATAATGCTATTATAATCTTTATTGTAATTAATAAAGCTAGCATCTTGGAGCAAAGGCTATTTATATTATGATTAGGAGAACAAAGAATCCAATCGTTTAATGTGTATTAGTATGGTACGGTAAAATTTTCTACATCTTAATAATATTCACACACATAACTATGTTTATTCCTTTTTGGTATATTATTTAAACTTGAAAACAGCACATTAAGAGTACTTTTCTCCTCCGCGGCGATATCTGAAGCCGATAGGCAGAAAGACGGTTAAGTGAGGCCGACATATGAGCCGTACCAGTGTCCTGGCATCGCCCAGGCATCGCTAATCCATTATTTTTGTAATAAGAATTTAAAAGGTGTTAGATTATATGAATGTTCTATAATAAGATCTTTAGTGTCATGATACGCTAAGTTGATTCGCCAGTGAAAAAGATAAAAATTAATAAATGAACGGTGAGAGAGATCATATAATCGAACATTGATTAATTCACATGCCACATTGCAACTGTTCTAAAAATAATGTGTAATAATACTGGGGTTTAAGTTTCAGAAAATTATTTAAAG
>JABUQX010003041.1:7500-26192 GCA_015478945.1 Trachelipus rathkii
TGTTCAGAATCCTCCGCACACATTGCAATGATATGTGGACGAAGTGGTGAGTGCAATGCGAAAATCATAGATTAGGAACACATTGGAAGTGGAAATGCGTTACTTCGGAAAACCAAAGATATAGGTGCATATGGATTTAAGCGTGCAGTTTCAACTTCCTGCCAGACAACGCCCGAGCAGAGGGCGCTAACAAAGCAGTGATTTTAAACGTTGGAGGTTCTCCGATAAAAACGAGCAGACAAAGTGGTCCACTTGCCGGTGAACCACTAACGTAATTCCCGTATTTTATTTATTATTGATTATTTATTATTGATTATTATTATATACTATTTATTCAATTATTATTAGAATTGATTTATTATATATTCATTATTATTATTATTATTATTTATTATGTATTAGTTATTGATATGTTTATTGGACTGTTATTATTAACATTGCCATGGCATAGCTTAAATATTGACCTTAATTGCCGGGGGAGCTCAACCTGTATTTATCTCGCGTATTTAGAAATATTTATTTATAATTACTTATTAATTCTTAACTTATTTTTAAATCGATCATTATAGAAGATTATGTCAATTTAAAAATGAGTAATGATACCGGTACCTAATAACATATTACAGATATGTATAGCTACTCTTACATGGTGAGATGCTTTTTAAAACAAAAGTAAAATTATAAATTTACCCAAACCAACGTACCGTACCAAGTTATAAGAGTTAAAATCTTTCTGCTTTAATAAAATTATTTCCTCTACTGAAAATAAAGAAATGCCTATTATTTTTTTTAAACTTTTAACTAAAAAAAACGATATATTATTGGTCTATGTTTTTAAAAATAACAGGACACATAAACATCCAGAAAATATTGCTGTCTCTACTTATAGCTTAGGAATGCTTTTATATAAAAAACAAATATAAATAAATTCTTATATCACCTATAAATAACTACGCGTGGGTAGCCAGTGCAACCTCCGACGATTAAATTGCGCATGCATTTAAATAATAATGAATACTTTAAAGACAAAATAAAGTTCTTTAAATTAAATTTTTCAAAATATTCACTTAAATCGTGAATCAAATTTTTTAGCGACCATAACAGGTCCAATGATAATAATAATAAAATATATAAAATAATAATCAATGAATAGACTCATATAAAAAGATATAATTGAGTGCAAATTCTTCAAAATTTAATATAATGATAATAATAATGGACTCTAGATGCTACTAAATGAATAATAATATATAAAAATAATTAAACTTAAAATTAATATAATCCATGAAACCCCGTAGGTAATAAGTTAAAAGAATTACAATTTTACCTTTATTATCAAATATTAATACTTACAAGAATAATATTTGTTCAATCTAATATATATAAATAAATAAATTGTTTATATAATTTTATTATTAAATTATTATTCTATTTTATTTAAATATATCTATTACTACAATTATTTTTATTATGGGTATAATTATATATTTTAATTAAATTAATAATAATATGAATATATGATATCATTTATAAAATGAGATAATGATATAATAATAACTTCAGATAGATCCAACTAATTCATTCAGCAAATAGATTAATGTTGAATGATATCATCAATTATATAAATACATAAATATATAGAGTGAGATAAATAGAATTTTAAACAATTAAACCAAAATAAACTAATAACATGAATAATAAAATATAATAATAATTATATACTCATAAATACATAAATAAAACTGCAACGTTAAGTAATAACAAAGTTATAAATAATATATAATAATTAATAGATAGAATTAATAAAATCTTTATCATGAATACTATTATTAATAAATAAAATTTTAATATATACATATTTAAATAAATAAATGGCACAAAAATATTAATTTTTATTAAAAAATAAAACTAAATATTTCACCTATAGTGATGTTATTCTATGTTTTAATAAATTTGATTTTAAAATTTGCTCAACACCTAAGTTCTTAGAATAATGATAATAATTCACATAATTTCTTCCATGTCATGCAATAAATACAATAATTATTAAACGATAAAAATGAAAAATAATTCTAATATTTAAATTTTCTTTAGATAGTTAATTTTTAATTACAATATAACTACATATAATAGTTAACCTATTAAGAAAGTGATAATTCCAAACTTAAAAACAATTTATATGCTATTTACAGAACTAATAAAATAAAATAATATAATATAAAGGAATGATAATAAAATTCTCAATAATAATAGTATAATATTATAATTAAATAAATAATACATGAATGATATAATTATTATAATGAATAAATAACCAAATAATATACTAAATAAAATCACAAGTTATGCATATTATAATATACATATTTTAAAATATAATAACAAATATAATTTATATAATTAACCAAACACAAACACACATAAACACATACAATTAAATATTTTTAAAAAAAATTTTTGAAAGTGTTCATAATTTAAATGAGTAGCATAAAATATGAAAACTTAATATATAAAATAGCTATACTTTTATATTATATTTATATATTATTATTATTATTTTATTATTATTATTATTTTTATTATTATTAATTATTTACTTAAAATATATTTTTAATTATTTCATTTAATATATAGTATAATATAAAATAATAATTAATATAATATTTAATATAAAACTACTAAAAATTAATGTATAATATGGACTCAATCTATTATAGTGAAGTATACGTGATTATATTAAATACTTATAATAAGAATTTACCAACACCAAGTAGGTATCAAAATCATGTTATTATTATAACATTATAATACGTTTCCATTAGTCACTTATTTGTTCGAAGATCATTTGTCATCTTGTGTATTAATTTATTTTCTGAACTTAGAGAAATATTTCTCTATCTTAATTATTAGAGTTCTTTAATATTTTATCAATTAAAATATTATTTTTCTGATTTCAATTGTTTTGAAATAAATATAATGGTTACATTAATAATAATGAATTTAATAATAATAATATTTGTATAATAATAATAATTAATCAATCATAAACATCTATATCATTAATAAATTATTATTATTGTATATATTATTTATTAATATTAGTTTTCATTCATTTATTATATACTATTATGTGCATTATTGCTATTTATTATTTTATATTATTAAAAAGTATTAAATTTCCCAATATTATTACATCTAATTATTTTAGTTAATTTAGTTATTATAATAAATATAAATACTTAAATAATAAATAATTATATAATAATGTTAAAAATTTTATTAAATTTTGTTATACATTAGGAAGAGATAAGCTATCAATACTAGGGGTTTATATTTAGCATTTTGCCCTCTGAAACATCCTTCAAGAGATTAAAAGTGTAAATGCTTCTTTCTCCATCACTCTATAGAAACAGATTGCACGTTCGATTCTCGTACCTAATAAAAATCTGATTGTACATATATATAATTATATTATATAATATATATATATACTTATATTTTAAGTATAAATACGATTACTTATATGTATATTCTATTATAGTATCGATTTATATATTTTATATATATTATATATATACGTACCATTTGGCAGCCCCTCCATGTCTCTCAATTTTCAACTACAACACAAACTGGTATAAAAACGGATATATATCAGTTACATAACTATAACTATTATAATATAGTATATATATATATATTATATATACCTCATATTATTATAATAATTATAGTAATATAATTATATTATATATATAATATATAATAATTATAATATATATACCTATATTATAACTGTGCTCAGTCCCTCCTAAAAGCATCAATGCAAATCAATTTTAATAATAAATACATAATACATAATAATTTATATAGATACATATATAATAATAATTATAAGAATAATATAATATGAGATAAAAATAATATTTCCCTATATTTAATTGATAAAAATAATAATGAATAAATAAATTAAATAATAATACAATAAAATAAAATAATAATAAAATAGATAAATTAATATTTCATTGATTATATATTATTATTATTAATAAATTTCCCAAACCACCGTTTATATTATGAAGTTGATATTCATTGATATTATTATTATTTTTTTCTATTAATTAATTTATTCATAAATTATTATTAATTTATTATTATCATTATTATTATTTTAATAATAATAATAATAATAATAATAAATAATAATAATAATAATAATAATAAATAATAATAATAATAAATAAATAATAATGATAAGGAGAATAATAACAATACTAATAATGATAAAAAATAAGAAATAATATAAAAATAATAATAATAAGAGATTAATAATTATAAAATACAAATAATAATAATATAATAAATAATACATAATAATATGAAATAGCAAGGAAGCCATAATAAAAATCTAATTATCACTCATTACCAATATTATTATTATTAAAATTACATTGATATCATTATCTATATTATAATTATTATTAATTATAATTAATTGTTTAATTATTAATAAAAAATATTAGTAAAAACTAATTATGTAAATATAAGTAATAATCCTTGATTTATAATAATATTAAATATATAAAATAATAATATAATAGAAACATTAACTTACTAATAATAAATAATATAAAAATAATAAATTTTAATAATAAAATCTAATATTAATAATTAATTTTGAAAGCATAATAAAATTAATTATCTTATTATGGTTAGTAGGAAATATATTATTCATATATTATAATTTAAATTTTATCTAGATAATTTTCAGAAAATTATTATTAAAAAAATATAATTATTCATTATTATATTATTATTATTTCTATTATATTATTACATATATTAATTATAATATTATTCAAAAAAAAAATTTTCTGTCAAACCCAAGTTTTTTAAGTCTGTGTGCTGAAATACCCATAGGCCATTAGCACCGTGCGGAGTCGGGAAGTCGGGAGTCGGAAGTCACGCGGAGTACGTTAGGGCGATTTTTCTAAACACTCGACCTCTGGGTAAGTCGGGAGTCGGGGCGAGTCGGTTTGTTTTTTAAAATCGACTCTGGGAGATTTGGAGTCAGGGAGTCGAATCTAGTTATTTTCTCCGGACTCCCATCCCCTGATAATATATAGATATCCATTATATATATAATATATATATATATATATATATATTATTAATAATATATGTTATAAACTTATAATTATAATAATACGTATGTACTCACAGAATAATATATCTATTATATAATTATACTATTAATTACTAATATTATTATTATCATAAAAGTACTATATATTGATATATATTAATATAAATATATTGGTATTGTGACTACTATTTATTTATACTACATTAGTACGGTAGTTGCTGTTGGGTTTCCGGAATAATGAGTTAGTGTGTAAAAATATATGAATATATTGTGTCAAAAATAAACACACATATTAATTTACTACTAAACAAATCTATACTAATATATATATATAAGTATATATATTGTCTATATATATATAATATATATATACTATATAAGTGAGGACAAAATAGTTGACTGATATAATATTATTGCTTATATTTATATATTATATATAAATATAAATAATAAATGTTATATATATATAATAAAATAGATTATATATATTATATATTTTAATATTATTAATGATATATATATTATAATATAATATATATAGAGAAATAAATATTCATTAGTATATACTATATTTCATTATATATATTATATATATTATATATATAAATATTATATATATTACATATCCATTGGTCATACTATGAAAAATATATACTATATTTTTCCTATCTATTGCTTTTACGATCTTATATGAAATGAGATATCGTGATAATACTATAATATAACATATTATATATATATATATATATTATATATATATATATATTTATATATATATATACTATATATATATATATATATTATATAATATATATATATATATATATATATATATGGATATCACTATAGTATATATATATATAAAGTACATATATATATATATATACAGTGTTACGAAATAGGGGGACAAATTTGGAGGATATTATCTTTGAACCATTACACGTTTTGTCTTAAAGAAAGTTACCTGTAAAGTTCTTCATTGAGTAGATAAATGAGTTAGAAAGAAAGAAAGGTGCAAGGGGTATGATGTGGATATTGGTGTTTATGTTCCGTAGGATTGTGACGAAGTTTGGCTACGGAAAACTCTGCAACGTAAAGTATTAACCTATAGAACAGGGTATGCTGTCTCTAATATTGGACACTGATATAGGTTGCTTGATAGGTACCCCACCCTTATTAATGAAGATAGATGAATAATACTAGGAATATTGTTTATAGTATTCGAGAGCAATATTTACTCGGGAAACGATACAAGCAATAAACAAATAATAATACAAATAATCATGCGAATCATAATAATACTTTAATAATATTACCAATAACAATATTAATGCCTTAATACAATAATTATTTGATAAGTAATATTACTCAGATAATAGTAAATAATAGTAGTATCAAAAGGGAACAGAAATAAATAAATCAATAAAAAAGTAAATAAATAATAATAAGATAGATAATAATAATCATCAAAAAATAATAATAATAATAAATTAAAATAAAATAAATAATAAATAATAATAATAATAATAAATAATAATATAATAATAATAAATGAAATAATAAAATTAAAAACTAAAACAATAAAAATAATTATTAATAAATAATAAATAATAAAATATATAATTCAATAATAATAATAATAATTAATAATACAATCAATATATAATAATAATAATAATAAATAATAATAATATATTGAATAAACAACAACAACAATACAATAATAATAATATTATAATCAATCATAATCAATAATAATAAAAATTATTATATTAGAGTAAATTAAAACAGGATAAATAACACTATAATATAATAATAATAATATAAATATAATAATATATAAATTATTATAATATATAATATATACAATAATAATAAAAATAATGATATAATAATATAATATTATATTATTATATAATAATTAATAATATTAATAATTATAGAAGTGAAAGTAATGGGAATAATAATAATAAAAATAATAAATATGGAACTTAATAAATATATAATAATATTATCAAATAAAATAAATAATATATAATGATAGTTAACTTTAAAATAATATTAATAAATTAATAATAATTATATAATATATATTATATATTAATAATAATACACATAATAATACATAATATAAATAATTATAATATAAATACTAATAATAATATTATATATAATTATAATAATAATAATAATTAATTAATAATAATAATAATAATTATTATATATAATCAATTAAACATATAATAATCCAGTATTCGTTTTTTTGTTCACTCCATACCCGGGAACATATAACACACCACTATTCAGATCATTGACATCCTTGTTGCGCCCAACCTTCCTACTCCCAAAACCCTCTAAATGAGGAACTTTACAGTTAACTTTATTTACAAATCATCTTGTTAATGGTAGATGCGAAAACATTTCAAACTTAAGATTTTAATCCCCCTATTATCGTAAGCAACCTGTAATTATATTCATCATATATTTATTATTATATATTGATATATAGAATGATTATATATATATATTATTATATATTATATATAATATATATCAATATATTATTATATATATATTATATTATATATATATATTTCCTATCATCTATATATATATATAAATATATATATATTTATTATATATCTATATTATTATTCCTTCTTTATATTACCAATTGTAGTATATAATATAAATAATATATTTTTATATAAATATATTTATATATATTATATATATTTATATATATATATATATAATATTATATTATTCTTGACTTTATATATATATATATTTATATCTATATATATATATATATATACTTCTATTATTATAATATATATATATATTATATTAATATTATTCGCTATATTATATATATATATATATAAATATAATGTATATACAATATATACTAATAATATATATATATATATTATATACTATATATTTTCTTTTTTATGTTCTATTCTAAGTAGGGAGAGAAAAACAATTTTATTTTTAATTAGCTAACATTCGGTATATAAATTGAATTTGTTCATGATACTGTCTAAAAAAAATCAAAAAAAGGTTAACGGGATTCGGTTACATATTATCAAGAATTAATATTTTACTATCGATTAATAGCGTCAACTTATTAAATATTTGATGAATTTTTGAGGTTAATTTGTTCCCTGTAACTAACAAAATGAGAACCGGACACCATAAATCAGCAATCGCCTAGTCTAACTTCAGTTTCCAGGATAATATGGAACGCTGGCTCTATCGATAGTGTTATCCTCAAAAAAGTGAAATTAGCTCTCACGTTTTTTTCCCTTCCGGAGCGTGGGATTTTTCAAAATTTTTTATTCAACTCAAATAAACTTTTAATGTTAGTGAATACCGATAAAATAAAAATTACAAATAAATCTTGTATAATAGTTTTTGTAAAAATTAATATTATCGTTTTAAATTACTCAATAGTTACTGTAATATTGTTACCTTTTTACCACTCAGCTATATATATATACATTAGGTAAATTGACTTAAGTAATAATTAAACTATATAATAATTGTACTTATTATAATTTTATAATATTTTATTTACACTAAAAATAATAAATAAATAAATATATATATATAATAAATATAATATATATATATATAATATATAAATATAAATTAAATATATAATTAAATACAAAAATATAAAATAATAAATATAATATATTTAATTTATATTAATAATTTTTATAAAAAATATATTATAATAAAAACTTATAATAATAATAATATATTATATTATATATTATATATATTTTTTAAATATAACTTGGTATATATAATGATTATATATACTATATATATAATTATAAAATAAGTATTTTATTTATATATATTATATAATATATATAATAATATTATATATTATAAATATTTAATATATATATATATAGTTATAATATATTATATATAATATATAATATATATTTTAATAATTATAATAATTAAATAGCTCCCGGTTATGTTTATCGACTCCGTCAGTTTATTTATTTTTTGTTTTATTTTTTGATTTTTTTTTAACATATGAGAGTATATGATATTCACTGAATTTAAGTGGTTGAAGGCGACATGATCACAAAGTTCGAAATTATTTTAAATAATTCTTTCAAAAAACTCAACTTCTTATTTTAAAAACCCTTTCAAAATCCAAAACATCTCGAAAAAGTACGATACCTTACGAAAACCAATTCCATTTAAAAACTAAATCTTATATTGTGATTACAGAATGTAAAAATAATAATAATAATATAAAATATTTGTAAGGGGGCTTGAGCCGACGGGGACAGAGGAGGGACGAATTCATTTCCATACCACGTAGGGGAGGGGCGGAGGAACCCCGCGACAACCCAAATACGGGACTAAACTACTGAACGAAGTCGTAAAAACGTAAACCGGCCCTATATTATATTTTTCTGAACTCATGTCCGTATCCACTTAAATTGATTGTTAGGATCATGTACTAGAAATATATTAAAAAAAAAAAAATATCAAAACTGACGGAGTCGTAACATAATATGGTTCCTCATATATATATATAATAGTATATATATAATTATATATATATATATATATATATATATATATATAATATATATAATTAATATATATATATATATATATATATATATATATAATTATATATATATATATATATATACTATATTTTGGTGTTCAAAACCCGTCTGCGACAAACTCGGGAGGGCTGATAGAGCAAAAGCGAATAAGAACCATTTAATATGTTAAATAACCTATTTGTTATGACCTTCGTTCAAATTATCGGGACGATTGAATTGGTACAACTAGTTTATGTCTGTGGTACGCGTCGCATGTAGATTACCGACGATTTAGGTTACTCTACTTCAATTTTAATGTGTTTGTGCGTGCGTAATGTGTGTACGCTTAACGGTGTCCTTCGAAAACACGTGGGCAATACCTTTACCTAATATTTTCCAAAAAAATGATTCATAACAAGCTACCATTTTGTTTGCTTTACCCTCTCGCGTCAAAACTAAAGGTTCCAGTACGTCCGTAATTTCGCGGGACAGTCCCCGTTTTTCAAACCACTATCCGTTTTTTGTATCACTGTCCGTTTTTTTAATCAATTGTCCCGTATTTTAAAACAGATGAAAATGAAAAAAAATTTTTTATGCTTATTCTTAATCCCATTTTAATTTTAACATTATAAATTTGAAAAATTTAGCAAGCTTGCAAAAGCAGCATATAGCCTAGGCATGATCGCTATAACTTATAAGGCAAGAAAAACTGAGAGAAGATCAATTTTCGAAAAGCCATGTAAGATGTAGTCTTTGAATTTATGTACGTGAATAAGCGAAGGGCGCGAAACATGTCAAAAAAAATAAACATCTTCTTTGATCGCTCTGTGTGACAACAAGTTTATATTGTTATTTAAATTAGTTAATTATATATATTTAGTATATTATATATTATATAGTATAATATATAATATATAAACAAAATTTCTATTTATTATATGACATTATATATTTAATCATGTATTCATAAATATATATATATATATATTTATTATAAACACAATTATGCATTCTGATAATTTACATATTACATTGCATCGAATTTAGAGATTTGGAATTTATATTCAATAATTTTAAATATATTGACTTTAATTGTAGGATTCGTAAAATCAAGTACAGGTAATTAAATTTTTATTAAATCTAAGCATAGTTAAATTATTATATTCACGTTTATAAAATCGTAAAACCGCAGGCCATTTTACACTGAACTTGCCTATGTTTCATAAGTCATAACAAAATAGAAATTAAGTAAAGATAAGTTAGAAAAAAATCGCCATAAAGTAAACAAAAAAGAACCTTTTCAAATTTTTTTTTGTTGTGATAATTTTAAATTTAAATCGTCTAGTAACATTTTTGCAATTTTTTAGTTCTTTTAAATTGGTTTTATTTTTAATAGAAATTTACACTCCTGACCCCGTGAGTACCTGGGCGGGATTAAATAATACAAATTCATCTTCATAATGCACTTTTATACTCCTCTGATTTTACAGAAATTTTTATAATCCTCGATTCAAAAGATATTATAATTTGCAACGTACTCACGGGTAGAAATAATCCCATTATGCCAATATATATGATAAAATATATATATAATATATAATAATATATAATATATAAATATTATATATATAATATATATATATATATATATATATTAATATATATATAAATATAATATATATATATATATATATATATATATAATAATAATATATATATATAATTATATATATATATATATATATAATATATATATAATAATATTGCCATGCATGACAGAATGGGGATATTTCTATGAGGATTCGCCCCGTAAACCTTACCCGTGAACAGTTGAGGAATAATAAATTTTTCTATGTATAATGCAAATATTTAACAATTTCTTAACTTTTAACAAAAATTTATTTTTATCACTATAAAAATTAATTTCTTTCAGAACTTCACGGGTCGGGAGCCGTCTTATTCACAATTAACTAATTATATATAATATATATATAATAATATATATTATAATATATAATATATATATATATAATATATATTATAATATATATATATTATATATATTATAATATATAATATATATATAATATATATTATATATCTATATATAATATATTATATATATAATATATAATATAATATTATTCAAAGCTAAAATTTTTTTATTAAATTTTAAGGCCTGTTGAAAATATATTTTAAATTAATTGAAATAATGGCCCCCAAAGGGAGGAAAATGTGTTTTTATCAAGGACTTGAGAAGAAGAAAAATACCCCATATTATGAAAATACACTATTTACGGATCATTGGTTTCGTTGCAACAATATTGTTCTTATTCCCAGCTTTAAAATCGTCATGGAGGAAGAAACAGATATCAAACTTTAATACTGAAAACATAAAAACTTGCTTTGACGTGGCCAGTGCATTATCAAAGTTCATACACATATGCACTTTTGTGTTCATGAATGAACATTTTGGTGAACAAAGACTTAACATTTAGCCGCGGCGAAGGACATTTTGCCTATCACATGTAGTGCAGACATAATCAATCTTTCAAAATCTATGCGATATTGCTCTTCAAAATTAATTCAGACTTGTTTTTGACCCAAAGTTTTACATGTGCCCGTACAAGCGGAGGCAATTGTATAAACTGTCTTTAACTCCAATAGCTATATCGGACTGCCAGACTCATATTCGAGAAGCCCAATTTATTTCGATTTATACCGAGCTTTCAATCACAAAGGATCATAAAAATTTCCCACGTACTTGCTTAGATATTTCCAACACTGGTTAAAGGATTACAGAATGACAACTTATTAGAGTAAAATCATATGCCCTCGGAAACAATCTAACACAATCTCTGCCATTTTAATTTTTAATTAATTGATTTAAAAAATATCAAAATAAAAAACAATAGCTCTCTGCGCAGATAATACTAATTGCAATTTTTGGGGTATATCTAGAAAGAGCCAAAAACCAATGTTTTTTTACAAAAAAAAACTTCAAGAGGACTTTGGGAACAATTATGGTTTAGGAGTTGGAATAGATGTTCTGCCATTATCATCACACATAATCAGACCAGCATGCTGTCGCTTTCCTATTGAATTGAAGCATCGTTTCAAACAATATATTCTCAAATTTCTAAATATATACAACAAGTAAGAGTATGAAAAAAACTTAAGAAGTTTTTCGTGAATATGTTTAATATCAAAAGATACAAGCAAATATAGGATATAGCAAAACCAGATGGCTTGCTCATTCCCTGCGGGTTGAACGTCTTCGAGCAGTATCCTTAAAGATCATTTTTTGAGTCCATACAAGAAATATGCCCCTTTGTGATAAAAATCATTTTTTTGAATCTTCTCTTTAATATCTAGAAGCATGCTTTAAACTTTATCCAACAGTCAAGGTCCACTTTTTCAAACATGACTATGAAAAAGATTGGCAAAATGGACAATTACAATTTTTCGAAGTAATGGTCAGCATGTAAAATGATTTACAAAAAATAATATGGCCCTCTAAGAGCGAAGACTGCATTTTATTCATTAGCTGTAAAACGATTCTTCAAAAAATTGGTAAGAGAAGGCCTGGAATCAGACTAAGTTGAAAATATTTAAACAGATGTTCATTCATGTACCCATTCTAAACCGCAAAACGCCTTTGATTATTAATCTAAAGGATCAAATCAACTTAAAAACTTAAATCAGTAATTTATTGGGTAAACACTATACCCAATACCATGCAGACAGCAACTCGCAGAAGCTCTTAAGTGTATTCGCCAACTCATTCCTACCTTTACAATAGACGAGAGAACTGGCCTAGTTAAAATTGACAATATGTGTTCAAGTTAAACAGTAAGTGACACCCCAGAAATGTTGGACAAATTGGATTCAAAGAAAAATCATCTTCTTCTCACTGGTGATTTGATGGTTGGGTCGAAATATTTCAGCACTTTCAAGCTAAAAAATGTGGTGCCATATTCCTAAATATCACTGAAAACTGGTTGATGATTTCTTCTTTGTTTACTGCAGGAATCTAAATGCTCCATACAGAAAAGAGTATTGTTCTGCCATGAACTTGATTGGACAACGGGTAACTGATGTAAGTCAGGCTTTAAATTTAATGAAGCAGTGTTTCAAAAATTTAATTTCGATTATACGTGTTCCGAAATTTACAGAATGTTGCTTGGTGAATTTGATATTCTAAAAAAAAAAGAAAATCACATTCTCTGAAAATATTTTGTGATACTTTCCAATTGCCCTTAATTAAAGCGGGTAGTATAATATAATATATTATATATATTAATATATATTATATATATATATAATATATATTTAATCATATATTATATTATTAATAGTATATATATATAGTAATATAGTATCTATATATATATAATAAATCATATATTGCGCGATGAGTTGCGGTCCCGATTTAAGATTCCAATATAAATAATGGTAACCACTTCAAAAACACACATATGTGGTTTAACAAAATATCCTTATTGGTTACCTATATCAACCCTCGGATACCAGATGGTACGCATCGTACACAAAATAACATAAAATCAATCTCCGGTTACGAAGTAACGCCGCGTCAAACAACATCACGTGGTTTAACCTTAACAATTCAGTGTGTGCCACCTTGGCGCATTGTGATGATTATAAGTGGGCTCATTGCTAACCAGGGCTCTTTTTGGGGAGATTTTATATTTTAACTGGGCTAAACGCCACGCACTTATTTCTTAAACGGAATTTATTTATGACAACTAAAATCATATTTATTTCCCAGAAATTTTAAATATCTGCAGATATATATAAAAGTATAAAATGACAATGGTAATGTATTGCATTTTTTGTAGCGTCGACTCTCATATTCTATATATTTTCTTTCTTTCCCGCCAAACTCGTATTTGAAACGATGATTTTAAAATTACCTTGTAATAGAAGCATCGTCAATGATCTCAGTTGAAAATTTTGTTTTTATGAAAGGGAATATGAATGGCCTTTCTTTAATATTCTTAAATTATTTTGCTTTTTATTTTTTCATGTGAGCATATGAATAAGTCCGTTATTTTTTTAAATCGAAAAGAATGCCTAAAAAATACATATTCATAGGAAATCTAATCTTATTCTGTGATAATATATTTATTATAATATAGTATATTAAAATATATATATAGATATATATATATATATATATATATATATATATATATATATATTAATTTAT
The DNA here is from genome assembly GCA_015478945.1 of Trachelipus rathkii. Lineage (NCBI taxonomy): Eukaryota > Metazoa > Arthropoda > Malacostraca > Isopoda > Trachelipodidae > Trachelipus > Trachelipus rathkii. Next base: position 22,466 of record JABUQX010003041.1, read on the forward strand.
ATTAATATACTTATATATATATATATACTTATATATTAAATATATATATGGCGCTCGTGAACTCGTCTGTGAAAAAAATTTGGCGTTGTTATGCAAAAGGGTTGCCGCGCCCTGACTTACATCACCGGTACACCTTGGAAACGAAGCGTCATGACAAGAAAGCTTAACTTTAAAATAAATGTTCCTTTATCGTGTTGCTCTATTAGCCCTAACGAGTTTGTTTGCAAGATTTTTGAATCACACAACTGTATATTATATATATATATATATATATATATATTATTACTAATATATAATATATATATATTATATATTAATATTATATATATAGTATATATATATAATATATATATGGCCAGCATCCCGAAGAGTTCGGCATGTAATTAGAACTATAACAATCTACAGGAAAATAATAACTTTTTGATGTCAGCAAGTAAATTTCCGTCGAAGAAACTATAAAAAATTTATATATATATATATATATATATAATATATATATATATAAGAGTAATAATTATATATATATTTAATATTAAATAATATAATAATAGTATATTATTATATATATATATCGCTTGCAGCCCCTCCATTCCAAGTTTTCACGAGCCGCCACTGTATATTTATATACTATATATATAGTATATAGTATATATATATATAATATTAAATAGTACTTATATATATAATATATATATATATATATATATAATATATTATATATATACTTTATATTATATATATATATATAATATTAATATTATATATATATTATATGGTCAGCCTCCGAAATGGCATCATGCAATCATTTTAATAATCAATATAAAATAATAATAATAATAAATAATAATTAATAAATAATAATATAATAATAATATATTATAATAATAATAATAATAATAATAATAATAATATAATAATAATAATACAATAACATAATAATATATATATAATCAAAAAATTATATTATATTATTATTATATTATTATTATTATTATTTATTATTTATTATTATTTATTTATTAGTATTATTATTTATTATTTTATTATTATTATATAATATATGATATAATAATAATAATATAATATATAATAATAATTTCAACTTTCAAATTGTAATAGTATTAAATTAAAATACATTTTGAAAATATCATATATGATAACAAATAGAAAAAAAATAATAATGATAATACATATAATAATAATTATATATAATATAATAATATAATAATAATAATAATAATAATAATATAATAATAATAATAATAATAATAATAATAATAATAATATTATTATTATTATTATTAATTATTATTTTTATTATTTTATTATTAATTATTATAATAATGGAGAGATATTATCTATTATTATTATATAATAATAATAATAATAATATATAATAAATATAAATAATATACAATCTATAATAATAATATAATAAATTGAATAATATAATATAAATAATATAATAATAATAATAACAATAATAATAATATATAATAATAATAAATATTAATATTATAATAATAATTATATATATATTTATTAATTATTATTATTATTATTATTATTATTATTATTATTATTAAATTATTATTATTATTATATATTATTATTATTATTAATTTTTATAATTTTATTATTAATTTAAAAATTATTTAATTCAATTAAAATTTTTTGGTCAACAGTTTACGTGTGCTGTCTTGAATATATAATAATAATTTTCCATTGGGAGTCGAGAGTCGGTTGTTTTTAAAATCGACTCTGGGAGTCGGGAGTCGGTTGTTTTTAAAATCGACTCTGGGAGTCGGAGTCGGGAGTCGATCTATTTTTTTCTCGACTCCCCATCCCTGCATACTTATAAGTATATATATATATAGTATATTATTATATATATATATATATAGTATATATTTTATAATATATTATATATATCTATTATATATATTATATATAGTATATATATATAATATAGATATATAATAATATAATATATATTATATGTAATATATAATATTATATATATATAATATATATAATATTATATTTTGTTTTCAGTTAACAATTGTATTTTTTATCATTTATTGTGTAACGATGTTTTTTTACTAGAAAATGATTATATTATTATATATAATATATATATATATATATATATATATATATATTTACCTTATATATATTTATGTTATTTATAATATATATATATATATACGTATATTATATATTATTATAATTATTATATAATATAGTATATAATATATATTATATAGTTGTTATTATATATATATATGTTAATAGTATATATATTAAAATTATTACATTATATATAATATTATAATATATATAATATATAATATATATATACTATATTATATATATATATATATATTATAATATAGTTATATATATAATATATATATATATTATATTATATATCATTAACATATATGTATATATAACTATATATATATATATATATATATATATATATAATATATATTATTATATATTATAATATATAAATTATACTATATATATAGTAGTATATATATATTATATAAATTATACCTATTACATTTGCTAATATATATACGGTTTTTCTCTATATCAATAGATATGCTATTAGTAATATATAATTTATATATATGATATATATAATATATATATATAATATTAGATAATTTAATTATCTAAAAAAGACTGAGATATTAAATTATATATATATATATAATAATAAACTATTATAGTAATATTAAATATATATTAATATATATATTATATATTTTATACAGTATATATATTATGAAATATTTGTCTTTTTTATGTTCTATCGTAGGGAAAACATTTTATTTTAATTAGCTACATTCGGTATATTAAATTGATTTGTTGATGATACTTGTTAAAAAATAAAAAATATCAAAAATTAATTTTTAAATTAATAATAATATGGTTGAAATTCGAAAAAATTCAGGAAAGTTATGAGAAATGTGTTATCCCCTAACAAAAAAAAGTCGAATTAAGCTCATTTATAACATACCATATGTGGTTTTTATATTTTTATTCAACCAAATAAACTATTTTAATGTTAGTGAAACGATAAAATAAAAATTACAAATAAATCTTTGATAATAGTTTTGTAAATTAATAGTTTATAGTTTTAATACAATAGTTATGTAAATGTTTTAAAACCTCAGCTATATATATATATATATATGATATAGACATAATATCATTTATTATTTATATGTATATATATATATATAATATATAATATATTATAGTATTATAGAATATAATATATTATATATAGTATAAATATTATTATATATTAATATATATATATAACTATTTGTCCAATCTCTAAACACACCTCCGTCTAAGTGAAGGGCTTTCGGCCTTTGTCAGTCTGGTCTCCAGCATCTGCTTACTCTGGCCCGAACTCTTTTAACCCCCCTCAGAGCAACTCTAGAAGACTATTTCTCGGCGCAATGGTTTCGCGGGCACGCCAGTCCCTTAGAGTTAAACCGACTCCTCAGGTAGGGTTTTTTTCTTCCCTTCGTAGAACTTGAGCATCATTCTTCCTTGCTCCATGGGCTTTCAAAACTGTTCTCACCAGAGCTCTCCAGAAATCATCCTCTCACTAGGCCATAGATTCCATACGCTGGTCCGGAGTTAAAAGCAAGGAAGGATACCGGGTTGCCTACGCCCGTTCGCATATGAACCATGCGAA
>JABUQX010003042.1:0-2500 GCA_015478945.1 Trachelipus rathkii
GGTTGTTGTGTTTCTCCTTTCGTCGTTAAATGAACAGTACAATTGGTCAAATGTAACTTTATATACGATAATTAACAAGAAAAATAACAAAATTATTAAAAACTTCTTGAAATATTCTTTAAGTTAAATGGAGCCGCAATAGATATAAAAAGGTAGAAAGTAAGTTGAAATAATTGATCTCTTATTTCTCAACCTGGTTTAAATACAAACTCTAGATATTGGGATATTTATATAAATATACCGTTAAAAGTAGAACAGAGGGAATGGAAGCTATTATTTATTTAATGAACAATGGTGTTATAATTTTTATAAATGAGAAACACTTTATTTTAATACATGACATAGACGAGCAGGCGAATGAAATGTTAAATCAGTATAATTTGTTGAACTTTAGTTGACTAAGAGATGAACACTGATACGCAATACATAGGAGACGTGGGCATAGCTCACTATGGTAGATTGGTAAGGAAAGCTGGTATGGTGCTAGAGTGCAGGTGCCATGTACTGGAAAGTGTAGTTTGGAAATTTACTGTTTATTGGGGCTTAGCAGTTAGGGTATATAGAGAGTAAACAAGGACGGGTGAAATTGGTGGAATGAAAGTGTTGCAGGGGTTGTGAAGGTAAAAGGAGGGGCATTGAAGATTGAATATTGTAGTTTAAGTTATTTAATAAAATAGTCTCATAAATTTTAGTAAAACTTGATGTTATAAAATTTATAAACAAAAAGTATTAACAGTTAATTAATAATAAATTCTTTGTTCAAAGATAATGAATGATTTATTATAGAAGTTTTTAAGAAACTTTGAAATAATTTTAGTTATAATTGAATGAGTAATTTAAATGTACGTATTTAATTAAAACATAAAATGTGTTAATAAATTATTACGTTATGTTCATACAAAAGAACTTATTTGATAATGTTAACAGGGTGGGTCTATGGGGCAAGTGTTAAGTGTGTGTGGTGTTGTGTGTGTGTGTAGGTGTAGGTGTATGTCTATGTATGTGTGTAGGTGTACGTGTGTGTGTGTAAGTGTGTGTGTGTAAGTGTGTGTGTGTGTGTCTGTGTTAAATGATAATAACAATAGGCATGAAGTAAATAAAATAAAGTATAATAATAATATAAACTAAAATAATAATACTAAAAATAACCAAAATATCGTTATAAAATAAAAAATGAATAAAAATAATAAAAAAGTATTAAAACAAAATAAAAAACAATAATGTAAATAATACATAGAGTTAAAGCAGTAAAGCTATGAAGTTTAAAGCAGTAATAAATATATGAGTTTAAGCAGTAAAGCAGTAAAACCAAAGTGAGTTTTAAAACAGTAAAGCAGTAAAACAAAAGCATACTATCCCCTTGTTGCAATGTAACACCTCTATTGATTTACTGATTTACTGCTTTAAGGTTATGTAATTATTATTAATATATGAATTAAAGTAGTAAAACATATGAGTTAAAGCAGTAAAACATATGAGTTAAAGCAGTAAAACAGTAAAACAAAAGCATACTAATATCCCCTGGTTGCTATGTAACACCTCTATTGATTTACTGATTTACTGCTTTAAGGTATGTAATGTTAATAAATATATGAGTTAAAGCAGTAAAACATATGAGTTAAAGCAGTAAAGCAGTAAAAACAAAATAGCATACTAATATCCCTTGTTGCTAGGTAACACCTCTATTGATTTACTGATTTACTGCTTTAAGGTATGTAATGTTAATAAATATATGTTAAAGCAGTAAAACATATGAGTTAAAGCAGTAAGCAGTAAAACAAAAGCAGACTAATCCCTTGTTGCTATGTAACACTTCTATTGATTTTCTGATTTACTGCTTTAAGGTATTATGTTAATAAATATATGAGTTAAAGCGTAAAACATATGAGTTAAAGCAGTAAAGCAGTAAAACAAAAGCATAATAATCCTTTGTTGCAGGGTAACACCTCTATTGATTTTAACTGATTTACTGTTTTAAGGTCTGTAAAAGTATATGTTTTTTAATAAAAAATGTTAAGTATGGAAGTAAATGAATGACTCAAAGTATATTTGAAAAGAAATTATTTGAATAGTTTACATTGGTATACAAACTATGAAATATTTGTTAAATAATAATAATAGGTCTGTAATGAGTTACAGTTTTAGGTTCGCGAAAATGTTTTTAATAAAAATGTTTAAGTATGAAATAAAAATGATGACTCCATAGTATATATATTTTTCATTCGCGGCGGGAATATTGCGCCTGCGGGCGCACGTGGCGGGCGGGAACGCGAAAATATTGCGCCTGAGGGCGCACGCGGCGGTTGGGAACACGGTTGGTCACACCTGCGGGTGCGGGGTTGCCTGTCTTTGCGCGGAGCTGGTGGTCCGCTTATGACATAGGGGTAGACATCAATATTAGCTTTGTTCGTAGGCTCAGGGGTTGGGAACCATCAAAGATGGAACAATCAATAAATCTGAGTCATCAAAGATGAACCATCAAAGATGAGCCGCAAAAGAT
>JABUQX010003042.1:15000-22500 GCA_015478945.1 Trachelipus rathkii
AATAGTGGTATAATTTTTAATAATATATTATTTAACAAACATAACAGCATATTTAGTTCATGGGATTAATAATAAAATTCTTGCTTCTATGTTTATTAAATGAATGAAAATTTACTTAAAAGACATCTTATTAGACTTTATTACAAGCTGCAATATAGGTCAACTTTTTGGCTTTATAAATGAGATATAAAAAATCATTCTTAGAAATAAAATTATTCAAAGATGTATAATATTTCAAATAATAATTACATGTAAACTCTGTAGTAATAAAAAGAGAATGAAAAAGATATATAGATTACGAATGTATGATATATACAAGGTGTCCATCAAATCTTTACAAATTAATAAATTCATTAAAAAAAGCAAATGAAAAGATAAATTTGTGGTAATTATTACACAATGAGGAGTAGATATTGAAGTTTTCCCCCTCATTTAATACACTTCTATATGTGCTCCATTAGTTGCACGAAGCACATCAAAACATTTCCAGAAAAAGGGATTGGAAGGGACGGCCGAATTCCCTGGTCACCTCGTTCCCCAAATATCACTCTCCTGGACATCTTCAATGGGGGGTTATGTTAAAGATATCATGTATCGAACAGAGATACAGGACATCAACGGTCTGAAGCTAAGGATCACTGATGCCATTACCACTACTGATGAGACTATGCTAGAGCGGAAACATGGAGGAAATCCATGACCGCTTGATGTGCTTCGTGCAAACTAATGAGGAAGCCATATAGATGTTGCATTGAAATGAGGCAAAAGAACACCCCCTTCAATCATTACTCCTGTATTATGTAATAAGTAGCTTCAGATTATATTTTCCATTAGCTTTCTAGAAATAAAGTTACACCAATACGCTATAATATATATAATATATAATATCTATATATATTATATAATATATATATACTATATATATATATATATATATATATATATACCGGCCTATATTATACCCGGTATATAATACCGGTATAATATACCGGTCATAGTATATACCGGTATATATTACGTATATATATCGGTATTATATACGGTATTATATTACCGGTACTTATCATATATATATATATAATATATATTACACCTATATATATATCTTATATATATATATACTAATATATATATATAATATATATAAATATAGATATATATAGTTATATATTTATATATAATATTATTTATATTATATATCAATATTTATAAATATATATATATAATATATATATATATACTATATATATATATATATAATATATATATATATATATATATATTAATATAATAATATGATATATATATATTATATATATACTATATAATATTATTTATATATTTAAATATATATATATATATATATATATTATATATATATATATATATATAATATAGATATATTATATATATATATATTTATATATATATATATAATATACTATATACCCCAGTGAGAGAATCTCGCAATAAAAAATCCATTCTGGGCTATACGGAGGACCTCGATGGACCTTTCACTTGTCCCGGTATCTTCGTAAATGTGAGGGTTCATCCCATAGGCAAAGCCCTTCACAAACTACATCTTACAACAATCCGCCATTCAGCTCCTTGTCAATGCACCTTTACGATCTCGCCTCTTTGCCAAATCACATTTTTCTGTCAATTAATCTGACTCAATCCCACTTTCTCTTCGGTCTTTCAGCCGGTCGGTTTCCCAACCCCACACTCACTCATATCCACATTCCCCGCTTAACGAGTCGGACTATCATTCCATCACTTTCCATAATGACCAATCATCTCAAGTATTCTAGTTTGATTTCCTCATTTACGACCTTTCTTCTACTAGTACAACTCGCCCCCTGATGCGCGCAACCGCACATCACTAATGCTATCTCGACTTTGCACCTGCTCTCCAGCAGCTTAAAAGCCATATCGTATCTCTCACAGTACCTAACAGCCCACCCTAACATTGTCCATCTGAACAACCATTTATTCCATCTACCTAAACTAGATTCTCCGGATACTCACACATATTCTTCCGACTAGCACCAATAATCTTCAACTTACTATTAACAGGGTACAACATACCCTCATGCAGAGCACTTCAAGCGCACTTAAACTTACTCCCTTCAACATCACAAGGATCAAGTTGCACCAGCCACCTTCCTACCATCACAACTTTCCTACTACCATTCTGCATCATCCGTTCTAAATATTTAAACTCAGTTACTTGTTCCAGTTGCCACCATCTAACATGACTTCATACACACCGACTCTGATCACTCAGTACATAGCCTTACTCTTTTATTCATAATTTGACTTTCAAATCAACCATTTAAACACCTCTGCCAAACCCCCTCAAAACTTTCTCGATTCACCACAAAAAATTCAAATCATCAGCATACGAATAAGCAGGGCCACCCTCCACAGCTCTTCCATTCTCCATCAGTCTAACAACTTTCCCCGCCACCCCAACCTCTAATTCTTTTCAAACCCATTCATATACAACCATAAAAACCCAGGAGACATTTAAAAACATCTCCTGCTTACTCTGCTATAAATATTTAATCCAACACTTTCGATCCCAATTTATTCTTAAAACACGTTCCAACGTATCTTTCATACATACTTTTTGATTCCATTCGCAGAACCCACCACCCAACGAACCTTATATAAATCTCTCTAACACCTGCCGCAAATTTTCCCCATTAATCTTGTCAACTCCTGTTGCAAATCCATAACTAAATACAATTATTCTTCTCTCTCATTTTTTCAATCATATGTTTCAATGGAAAAATTTGATCCACACATCTCTACCACTTCTAAGTGCACCCTGTTCTTCACCAACAGTCCTTCAGTACTCGATGTTACTGTTCAACCCAAGAAACCACACATATATCTTTCCCTACAACACCGTCAATAACACCTGAATTCCCCTTTATAGTTCACCTTTACCCTTACATAAGGGTACTATCACTGATCTCCTCCAATCCCTCGCAACTATACCCTCCATAAACTCTTTGATACACTTTCCACATCCATTCAATCACCATCTCGCCTCCATTCTTGATCATTTCACCAGCATATCATCTGATCCTCGCAGATTACTATTCTTCAACTATAGCCAGACTACGCATTACCTCTCCCCCAAAAAACAACATTTCTTCTTGCACCTAAACCCTACATATTTCACTACTCACTCTTCATACTGCCAATGTTTGGCATATTTTCGAAAGGTTCCCTCCACACTCTTTCACTGTTTCATCAGTTACGAAAGAACCATCCCTATTCACTTATTCTAAGCAGTTTCCCGTACTCTCCATTCTTAATCCTTTCAGCGCTTCCTTCCAGAAAAGCTTCCTATTTCCCTTGTAAGTCCCCCATTCATCCTTTTCCAACTGTTCATTTACCTCATTTTTCTCCCATGTATGGAACTTTTAGTTTCCTTTTTCCTCCGTATTATAATTTACCCAGTTGTCTTTCTTTTGAACCTCGATCACTTGGCTTTTAAACACATTCAACCATGCCTTTTTTACTTTTAACGACTTGCATACCTCTTATTCACATTGCACCGTTGTTTGCTTACTTCACACTTAGCACATTCCATACTTTCTTGCACTACTAACAAAAACTTCCTTCCATTTGTGCCCAAATTTGTTCGTTACATACTTGTCACTCTCAACGATCTTAATTGCAAGCGCTCTGTTAAATAATTTTCCTTATTACCTTGTTCACTTAACTTCTTCACTTCTTATTCTTCAAAGGTTACGGTGGATTAGCTTCCTACCTTTCGGGGTGTAATATTTCTGATGTTATTCGGAAGGGAAGAGCGGGTTATTATCAATGCAGCCGAGCTTCCAGAGCACTGCAGATCCTCGGAGAACTTTCCCTTTCCTGGTCGTCTGCTTCAGTGTTCCTTTGACACTCCACTAGCTGCTTCCACTGTGAATCACAACCAACAAAAGCTCACAACTGGGACCTGAATAACACAAAAATTAATAGATTATGAAGGTTCCCCCTTCTTTGAGAGCTTTAGTGTTACTTTTATTCTTATTTGTTTTTATTCTTTTTGTCTTTTTTTAACATTTAATGATGATATTTAGTAGAAAAAATGTGTGAAAATAGTGAAAAATAGTGAAACGTTTGTAAGAATAAATGGAATTGAAAGTGATTGTTAATACTTAAAGCGAGTGAGGCCAGACATTGTGTTATGTTTCTCCTTGTTATTGCCAATTGTATATGGTCAGGTTATGAAAGATTTAGAGATGGGGTGGCAGGAAATGGGTTAGAATGAGGGGAGTGGGAGGGTGCCCTACCTATTTATGATGCGGATGATTGTTTTTGAATATCTGTATGTGGCGAAATCTAAGAGAATTGAGAGGATTGAGATAGATGGGGATTTAGCAGGGTGTGTAAGAGGAGGGGTTTGAAAGTAAACGTAGGTAAAGAGTAAAGTTACGGCTGTTAGTAAGGACAATCCTCGGTGTGAAGTTATGTTGGATGGTGAACATCTGGAACAAGTATCTGAGTTTGAATATTTAGGATATATATTGGACGAAAAGGGAAAGGATGATGCAGATTGCAGTAAACAAAATCTTACAACTGAAACCTGAATTCTTATTTATTTTTATTCTCTTTGTTTTTATTTTTACATTTAATGAGGATATCTAGTAAAATAAAATTTACTTGCTAATGGAATTCTATTAGATTTTGTCATTATTATTTTGTCATTTTTTAAGAAGTTACTTAAATTATAAACCAATTTAAGTTATTAAGCAATCTCTTTTAAGTTTAAAAAAAAAAAAAAAAAAAGTTTATCTACTTAATACAAAACACTTTTTTGCTCCTACCATATTTTTTGGGCCCTTCTTTTTCTCACTGTGCCTTCTTCTTGTTTGTTTTCATTTTTGTTCTTTTATGGCTTTCTTTTCATCTAGGCTTTTGTTATTCTTTTTATCATTTCTTTCTTGTATTTACCTTGCTACTTTGTGGGTTTATTTAATCAGCTGCAGAAGGGAGAGAGAGGAAAATGAGAAGTATATATAAATATACCTCATCTATATATATATATAATATAATATATATATTATATATATTATATATATTATATAATATATATATATAGTATATATATTATATTATATATAATTATATATAATATATTATAATAATATATATATATATATAATTAATATATTATATTATCATAAATATGACTTCTGAAGGAAAGTAAAAAATGTAAAGATTCAAAAAAAGCTAAAGCAAGAATATTTATAAATAACAGTTAAAGAAAAAATTAAAACATTAACAGTAATGTTTCTCTGATGGCCACAAATAATAGGAGAATCAATAAAAATATATTTTAGAATAAGTATTTTTGAACAATTATGGCATGCATCTGATTGGAGTTTCCTCAAAAGGTAAATCACGGCACAAATAAAAAGAATTTGTTCTCATTTACCATGTTCATAAATACACACATACTAGACCAATGTTGAATTATCTGAGGCAAAACATAACGTAAAACATATATGATGATTTGAAAAGTTTTACGATAAGTTGTAATTCTTTACTAATGATATATTTAGTATTTGAATACTTTAAAGTAGAAAGTAAACTTAACAGAAAAACCATAACCTTCAGCAGCATCTACTACATCATGCATTTTAATATCCCCATGTCCTGGAACCCATATGAGATTAATGTTTGACATTCAATTCAGTAATTAATACACTAATTCTGTAACTCAAATTAGGAGTAAAAATAGCAACCTTGATGATGGTTTGCTTTAAATGTATATAGTAGGGATGTGCCAAAGTATTGGTATTGGCCAATTTTCCGGGTATTGGTATTGGCATTTAGCACAGGTATTGGGATATGTTCAAAATGGTCAATACTGTTCCAGCCTTATAATGTTGTAAAAAAAAAAAAAAAAAAAAAGGCAAAGGAACCAAAATGTTAATGCTGTTCTTTGAACTCCATTCAAGAATTTTTTGAGTCCTTTCTTTAAGATGGAGAATATTCTCGAAGATGGGCAACTATTATAAAAAGAAACCGCATCACGCCTATTCAGGATCTCTTCTTGATAAGCAAGCGCGAATGATCAGTTAGAGAATTATTATTGTATAAAATATAAATGCTTATTGTGTGAGAATTATTATCTTTTAGGATTTTGGTGAAAAAAAAAAAACGTTTGTTACGAATATGATACTCAAGTTCTATGATTTTAAGTTACTATACTTTTCTAGTTCATCAGTGTGGATAGTAACTTTTTCCTGTTAAAAGTAAAGTTTTTCTTCTTAAAAGGGCTTTGTTCATTTATAAGTATGAATTGGAAATATATTTTTTTATGAGTAATTGAATAAATGGTTATCTAAAAATTTGTTTATCTCTTCTTCCAAAGTAAACATTTATATTTCTTATTAAGAATCGCATAATATAAATAATAGGTTTGGTCTTTTTTCATACATTAAAAAATTTACAATATGACAAATTAAAGGAAGTATTGGTATTGGTAATAGCATCAATGAGAGTATTGGTATTGGCCAACAATTCAGTTCTGGCACATCACTAGTATATAGTACAAAAGCACTTTTTGATAGTTTTTTCATAAATACAATACTGTAAGATGGTAGTTTTACTAGAAATGAAAATTCATTATAATTCAAGCACCACCCATGAATCCATATCCTTTTTTTTAACATTTATAATTCTGGCATTACAGTTAAGAGTTTGAAAGAGATGAATTTTCCTTTAAAACTTACATTCAATATTCTCTCATAGAATGCTATTAAGTTGACTGAATATATATATACTTATATATATAATATATATTTATATATATAAGTATATTATATATTATATATATATATAATATTATATATTTATATATATTATATTACTATATATATATATATATATATATATCCCCCTCCTAAACAAAAACCAAAAATATTAAGACTTACCTATGACACACACTGACGTTCTTCCCCCCACATCGACCAAAATCACCTCATCAACCCCAACAGAAAGCTACATCCTCGAACCCTTTCCCATCACAAGTTCAGTGATAGGAAACACACCCTTTACCACACTTATACAACTCCTCGAACAAATTAAAACTATGCTCCCGCATGTCCCTCACCTGTAAAAATCTACTAAAAAAATTAAAATCACACAAAATTCGTTAGAATTATTATCATTGGATGCACTAAAACTACCCCCATCCAACATTTACATGACGAAGACTTACATCCTTCCTATCGCCACCCACCTGGAGATGATGGGACTCAATTTTACAGAAAACTCAAATCCAACCACCAGTCACCAATATTCCTCCAACCCCTCCCGGACACAGATAATCCCCACAGCCAAATTGTCTAATAATGACATCGTCAACATTATTTCCCTCCCCCCCCAAGGAGGTCATGGTCCTACCCATATCCATACACATCTAACTAACACGTACCTACCGCCCCAATAACAACTTAATAAACTCCC
>JABUQX010003042.1:32500-41186 GCA_015478945.1 Trachelipus rathkii
GATAAAATAAAGTATATATTTAAAATTTAATAGTAATGATAGATATAGGATATAAAATTATATAGAGAATAATTACTTATAAATAAAGACAAGAGATAAAAGAAAAATGAAGAGAAGATAATAGTAAGTACAATTAATAAGAGATAAAGCTATATATTATAAATATATATATATGTATTAGAGAGTATATATAAAAGCAAGATGCAGAGGCAAAAGCAGCAAAATGACATAATAGAGTAAAGATGATAAATAGTGGTATTAGTAATATAAGTAATAACAGCTTATAGTTACCTAAGCCATAAGGTTATAATAATAGTAAAGCTAAATAGTATAATATAGAGTAAGTATAGTAAAGAGATACATCGTCCCTCTCTGTGCGAATCTATATACTGTGAGAGAGGGAGAATTAGAGTAAGAATAAGAATATGAATATACGAGGAACCACTTGTAGGGGGAGGAAGATATAAGTATAAATAAGATGATAATAAGTAAGTAATTAAATAAAAGTATGAAAGTAGCAGTAATTTAATTAATATAATAAGTTATAAAGAAAAGAAATATAAAATAAAGATTAAATAGTATATAAATAAGATAAGTAAAATAATAAGATAATAATAGAGTTAAGATGATATAAAGAAAAGAGAAACGAGAGTCATCTAGACATGACGACATCAGACTTCAAGATAAGTAAAAGAAGGATTCATTATAGAGATAAATGAAAGTATAATATATATAGTTATAGTTCAGAATAATAAAAAGTTAGGAATAATATATAAAAGGTAAGATACCCTGTAGAAGAAGATAAGATAAAGTAAAGTAATATAATAAGAAGAAATAGCTACAAGTAATATATAAAATAAGAGAATATAATATATAACAATATAATATAATAATAAATAAATAAAGTAAATGAAATAATTTAATTGAAGAATAAGTATTTAAAGAGAAAGTAATATAATAGATAAAGATAGTAATATTATATATAAAGTAATAATATAACCGAATGATAATAAATAAATACTATTAAATAAAAAAGATATATATTTTGGTAAAACATTTTTTAATAATACAATATAAGTAAGAATAAGTAATAATAATAATATAATAGTATAATAATAATGATAATATAATTGAATATTATATATACAACAATTTATCTATGTTTTTAGTTAACATATAAAAGAACAGAGCATGAAGTAAGTAATAAGTAAGAGATATAAAGTAAAAGAAAGAGTATATAAGTATAATAACATAATAATAAAGTAATATAAGCTAATAGATAATTGAAATAAGTATTAAGTAATAGATATGAGAGTAAAACGTGAAATAAATATATAAGTAGAGATAAGTAATAATAATATATGTAATAATTAATAGAGATAATAATATGACTTTTTATAGATAATGTAGGATAGTAGATTATATAAAATAAAGAAGTAAGATAATAATATAAGATAAGAATAGAGAAAGAAATAGAGTATATATAACGTATAAGTAAAATAAGTATAAAGCAAGGATCTTCGTAAAATAAAATGATAAAATAGGAGTATAACGTAAGATAATAAAAGATAATAAAAAACAAGGTAGATGAATATATAAGATAGATAATAAATGTGATATAGATCAAGGGTGTCCATTGTAACACTACATGTTACTCACAAAGACCTGATCTCACGGATACTGAGTAATTTGCACGATCGAAGAAGCAACAGACCTACATTATTAAATTCACAAAGGAACGCTGAATCAAACTCTTGAAGGTTCTCATAACAAGTTCTTTGGAAGGTAACAAAGGAGAGCATCACAAGCTCTCCATCTACACCCAGCATGCCGGAAAAAAGAAAAATAGTTTACGTATACAGAACACAGCGGGATACTTTCCACAGTTGTTCGAACTTATGTAGTAAAATAAAAGAAGAATCATGATTAGTGGATTAGTTATATTAACAGCACCAAAAAAGGTATATAAGCCCTAAACTCCTCTCTACGCGGCCATCCATTAGAAAAGAAGAAGGAGAAACAAAAAATGCCACTCAATGAGAGACCCGCCTAAAAAAAACGAATAGTCAAAACGCTTGATTAACTGTGTCCATAATGAATGACAAACCGTTAGAGAGAATTGTGTTTTTCCCAATTCCATTGAAGAAATAATAGAATGCCCCTGTTGATGAATGAAAAATTTGCCTTTTAAGCTTCCTTATTATTGAAAGAATTTTAAAAGTTTAAACATATACATGGGGTTATGTAAAAAGAGTAAGCGATAGAGAGACTATGCATCTCTGAGTATGATCGTTTCAGGACATGGCTGCAAGCAAAAATTTCCTGTTATGTGGATGGCTAAATATAATACTTATAACTATGCAATATGATGTAGCTTGGTTTGCCTGAGTGAAAATAAAATAAATATAGATGAAGGCACGAACACTAGTTCTCATGCATTAAACTCCACATACGTAAAATTACAGTGTATACGTGTGAAACCATCAGTGCAACAACAAGACGCAGTAATGATAAGATATATAATAATAAGATAAAATATAAGAGAGTATATATAAGAGATAAATATAAATATAAAGATAAAAATAATATAGATAGTAGACTGTATTCATATGAAGTAAAGATAGAAAATAATTAAGAGAGAAAAATTAAGTGATTATAAAGGAATATCTAGTAGAAGATCGAAGTGTACCAGTTAAGAATAAGTATAAAAGTGGAGTTAACATAATAAGGAAGTTATTTAGGATTAAACTAGAAGCTATAAAGAATAAATTCACAAGAGTATCGACAAAGCTACTAAAAGTAAAAGATAAACTATATAATAAGTAAGAATAGTGTAAGTAGCAAGTAAGATATAAATATAGCAGTGAGGAGAATAGTATAAAGAGATGTATGTTAGAAAGCATATGTATATACCTTATAATATTATAGTAAAACAGTAAATTAAATGTTATTAGCATTGTATAAAGTAGACGGTGATGACGATAAGAGATAGATAGTAAATATTTATAAATGGTGTTTATATAATTAATAAACACGAGCAATATGCAATATAATTTTCAAGTTCTAAGGGTGAATAAATTAGAACAGCTTCATCCAGGTATTTATGACGGCTCTTATTATATAAAATTTATATAATTATATATATAATAGGTTATAATTTACTGAATATATACTTATAGCTTTTTCCAAACTAAGAATATATTTATAAATTACCTATGGTGCTAATGGTCATTATTTAGTGGGTAGTCCTCACCTATCACCTATTTAATGCGCCTCTGCTCGTGTGATGCTCTAAAAATCATTTTCTAAACCTTATGCAAATTATCATTAGCTCAGTGTACCATACATGAGTTATTTTATCTCTCAACACGCCTATAGAGCTATCCATGTCTTGACCATAAGTTATAAATAATTATACTCTCCAATAATACGTAGATCATTATGGATTAAATTATATTATATTTATATATATTTCGTCAATTCTAACAGGCTTGTCAGTATCCGTTATCATAGCACTATATACCTACAATTATATTTAATTAATATATAATATGTTATAGAGTCTAAAACATACTTATATGGTTATATTGTTGTAGTAATGTTTACTATATTAGTGATAAATATATATATATATATATATATATATAAATAATATACGTATAATATACTTATACCTTGCTAGTCTTCACTAAAATGGGTAAGTAATATCATATGAAGATTAGATTAGTATGTGTATATATATTATACATAATTAAAGTATAGGTTGAAAACTCCCAGAGAGAAAACGAAATAATATTTACCGTCATGTCAACTAGTTCTCCGAGACATAACCACCGAACCAGATAGTGTACAAATGAAAACTTCCTTCGCCATAATTAATCAGATTATTATGGTGACTAAATCAGCTGAAAATGATAAAATTTGCATTGGGAAAATGAATAAATATATATTAATTTTTATTACTTAATAACTGTCTGGAAGCGAAAAAATGACGTAGAGTAAACTAAGTCATTTTCACCTTCTAAATGGAAAAGATCAATACTTTATATACAATTATGTCACGGGAAGTCATGCACTCTACCATTGCCATAATATTTTTATTAAAATAAAAGACCCGTATATTTTCTTTTGTTGTTAGTATCTATTTTAATCTCTAGACAAAAAATGATTATCATCTTCGCACACGTGAGGAGAAAACCACGCAAAGCTGATAATGACATAAAGTTGTTGGAGTCACGAGGTGGTGCTCTTTCCCTTATGCTTCCCCTTGTTGAAGGTGTGGGACGGACGGGGTACCGGCGCACTAAATGTTTCCGCTCTCCCCTCGGGGGGAGTTCTGATTCACAGGTTCTTTCTCGGAAGCTCCCACATAATCTAAATCAAGGTTATTCTATGGGAATGCTTGTTTTCTAGAAAACTCGTCGAACATATGGAAGGGGCTTAGCCTCCTCCGCGCCATCTGCTATCTGCCAGCTTACTCTAGCCCCATCTAACAGCGTGGCATCTATATGAGGGTAAGATGAAAACCCGTGATATCACCCCCTTTCTTCCTTGATGTCCCACAAAAAAGTGCAAGCCCTCGTCTAGGAGGGCTTTCGGCCCCCTTATTAAGCACACGTACATTTATTTACAATTTAATCGACGCCTATATCCATATATGTTATTTATGTTTTTTCTAGTTTTAATTATTTTAGTGTGTATTAGATTCTTACCGCTAATTGTAGTTCAGGTTCAGAATATCGAGTACTAAACTACACTACTAATCTGCAAAAAACTCAATGTTAAACTTTCTTTTCTTTGCATCGTAATAATTACAACATGACATACTATTATTCATTACCCCGGCATTGATTGTAACCAATATAGTTTGTTATTCCCGAGTCTGTGTCTATGTAACCGTATCCTTAGTTTTTTCGAATATCATTATGCGGTGAAGGATGTACATCCGCTTCTTTAGGTGTTGATCCAATTATATTTATAGAGTCATTATTATTGAGGTACTACAATGCGCGCATGCGGCTCCAGTCCAAAAGGACAGTCCTGTAACTCTACTGAATTAAATCTTAGTGTGCTAGTAAACCTAATTCTTAAGATATCGACCTGCTAACTTGCATCACAATCACGTCGATGAGTGATACACTATTATGAACGTACATTACATATTTTAATACTATACTATAGCTATATATAACGCACCATCTACATCACCAGAGCCCTCTATTCCTATAAGTGCTTATGCCAATCATGAACTCACTTCTGACCGATATCTGTTTTATGGTATATTGGTATGATAGGAGAAATTATAGCAGTCTTTAGTATGTATTGTTAAAGTCTTAGATCCCACTACCTGATTTTTTTTATTATTATTGCTGTATTAAATAAGAATACTTATTTCAATAAATTAATATTTAACATTAGTAAGGAATTAGTAACTCATTTAGATATTAATTTCTATACTACTATAGTATAATCATACCTAATATCCTACTTACTATATTTAAATATTTCTTTTATAAAATACAGTATCCTCTGCGATGCTTTTCATAACTTCACCTTGTTATCTCGGCCATGTAGAAGATTTTCTATTCATTTCTGAACACAGCGACTTTTGCACACGACAGTCATTCGTAGAAGAGGCAGAATGATAACGTTTTCTTCGATATCTATGGTTTTGAAGTTCACTTTTATGTGAACTCCGCAGAACCCCTCCATCCTGCTCTGTTTGCCTTTTTCTTCCAATTGTGGGTTTAATGACAACACAACTAATCGGTTTGGGATGCTTTACTATCATAATGGTTCTGTCCGCTGTAAAAGTCTGTCCCGATGGTGGCTCGAATTAGCAAAAAACCTCTATGAAGTTTTAATCGGTCTCTTGCATCCAGAAGGTTCTAAACGCTACCGCTGTTGGACCGGACTCCCCCCGCATATGCTGCGGCCCACCTCTTACTTTTTGTTCGATATCCGGCAAAATCCCTAATCCTTTGCGCTGCTGCATCACTAAACAAATAATAGGTTTGAGTCCAAATCTAATCAGATTGTCCATCGGGCCACCCTGTCCCAATCTATATCCTGGTGGTATACTCTTTGCTTTGGTCGGTCGCTCATACTCGAGACTTCATATCATCAACAGCTGTATCAGTGCGCGTGGCCTCTCATTTCTGTCTCAGGATATATTGGAGTCCGTGCGCATACTATAGTAAACGTAGATAAACATTCAAAATCCAATGCGTCTGAGGTGAATGTTTACCACAATCTCAATCTTAAAGAGTTACATAATTCGAAGATACTTCGGAACCCTACAGAAAAAATAATTGTTGAAAAAATTTTGTTATTTCAAACCCTTCAACCAATAAAATAAGTATAGTATCCTCATTCTCCCGGTCCCATCAAAAGTAGCTATTGGCAGCTCCTCTGTTATAATAGAAATCTATAGACTTTATAATATCTATATCCAGATAATAATACCCCGAATTAAAATAAGTAGGAGTGAAATAATTAATTCCTCTCCTTTCGCAAGTACTTCTTACTGAAAACATTATCTTTTCAATCCCATTCCCCAATTCTCTATCCACGAATTTATATTTTTTGCCCGTTCCCGTACGTTTTCTCAATGTCTATGACGTCTGTGTAGTGTTTGCGAGATGAACAAGCTTAGAGCCAGAGCTTCAACTTAACCTTATCACTATACTAAGCTTACGTGATCAGACTTCTTTCTCCCAGAAGGTTCAAGTCTCACTCTAATTAATTCCATACAAACACGCTAATACTGGTAGACTTAATCCAAACTTAACATGTATATTTACGAGTGAGGTTTTAAGGTTTTTCGCTTGTACGACCCACCTCACCAAAATTTAGACAATATGTATTCCTGGTTAATTTATCTACTCCCATGCCTCCACAATCCGCAGAAGTGGCTGTGCTCTGATACAATTCCTTTCCTGGAAATAATTGGTCCCTGATCCCACCATCTTGCTGTTTCCCAAAACCAAACTGGGCTTTACAGAACTCTCTGCCGACTGCACTCTAAGATGTTCTTTGCCTAGCAGAAATCATTTCATTGATATCTCACTTATTTATGTTGATTATACGTGGGGACTTTAGAAAGTATATAATATATATATATAATAATAATAACTATATTAATTTTATTTAATAATTATAAATAAATATATATATTAAAATATATAATTAGCGTGAATAAGTTATATAATATATTAGGAATTATTTATAATAGTATTTTATATAGTATTTGCATTGTCTAATATAGTTATAATAACTTACTGCTCATTATCTATTATTAACTACATTTAACTTCGTATAAATTATAATAATGTAATTCGATAATTATTTAAATTCTTACTTATCTAATTAATTTCTATATATATTTAATTATATTTAAATAATTATAAAGTTTATAACTCTCTCTCTATTCTTTAATCATTTATACTATTTTATAAGAGTTAATAACACGGCCCTAGTATTGATATATATTATTAATTAATATAGTTCATGGTTCTATTTAATTTATTAGAAGTGGGTCTTATTTATAAATATAATACCTCGATATTATAACTTCTTAATCTATATATTTACTATTTACCTATTTAAATAATATAGTAGACTGATAATAGGCTATTTAGTATAATATTATATATATAATAATATATATATTATATAAATATATTAATATATATAATATATATATATATATATATAATATATATATTATATATATATATTATATATATATATAATTATATATATCTATAATAAATATATATATATACTTCACAGGATCATTATGTATATATCTCAGATAATATTATTTCATATATCTATTAGCAGTATTTAATTCTAGTCATACTATGTATATCAAATCAGATATATATTAATTAAATTAAGGAGGATACGATTTATAAATATATAATATATACTTATCACACATAATAATAACTTAATATAAATATCCAATACATATCATCCCTAAGTTGATCTCATTATATTGAAATATAATATAAACTACTCCATAGTCTTACTATTCAGGTATATTAAATTAAATACTATTTTTACATAAAAACATATCTCTATGAGATTAAAAAAATTTATGATATTTATTATTAAGTTAACCTACTAGTCTCTATTTGTACACCCTTTATATCTACTTAATTTTAATATTTTAATTTAAATTTATGGTATATATTTTTTTATTCTCAAAATCAGAGGATATACTCCTGCACCTGGTCGTCATCTCAGTGTATTATATCTAACTGCGTGATATATATAATGTATATATTAACTTTCATGACTCTACAATTTATATATCACCACCATATAAAATGTATCAAACACTAAAGAGATTGCATACTTTTATGATAAAGCTATTCATTAATTTTTGTCTTAAATCTGTTCATTTAATATGTTAATTACATAATAATAATAATATTCTCTTATTTTTATATGCAAACTTAAATGATATATTATAGGGTAAATTTACAATAAATATAATAATGTAAATAGTATTAATATTATATTCTAATTAAATAGTTATTAATAAAATAAGGAAATAAATAATATATATTTAACATTATATAATTAAATATACATCTAAGATATATCTAAATAATCGTTTAAAGTGAAAAAGTGATATTAATTATCAACAGTTTTAAAAAGTGACTAAATAATAATA
>JABUQX010003043.1:0-5000 GCA_015478945.1 Trachelipus rathkii
TGGCTTGAATATAAAAAAGCAAAACCTTAGGAGGATATGGCAAATTATTTTGAGTGAAAGATGTGGAGAAGCTTAGTTTTAAAGAATTGAATTTATCAAGGCGCTTACAATCACAATCGAGACTAGGTCAATATTAGGGAGAATATAATAAAAATCTGAAGTCAAATGGCAAGGACAGATTTGAAATGAATAGTAGACTTTACACTCAAATCATTGGAAAAAGAAGGAATAAGAATGGAGAAAATCCTGATACCAATTATGATCAAAAAGATAAAATATTTTTTTTTGAAAACCGATATTGACCGAAACTGAAGTAAATTAGTAATTATAAAGAGATAAAAATGATACGTAGCCACACGTGGGCAAAGCATGTATAAATTGAATCATAAAGGCTTAGAGAACAGGGATGTATAACAAATGCAGTCAAGAAATTGAGTATATCAAGTGCCACCTCACTAACCTTTACTCTATAGTTCCTGAAGGCTCAGACTCTATATCAAGAAGAAATGAAAAAATATTCTTTAGTCGACCACGAGGGACGGAGAGCAAATTGAAGTGATTGAGTTTTAAAATATCAAAAAAATGTTGAAAAGGAAAAGACCCCAGGAAGTTAGACAATATAATTGCCAGGGTTTATAGGACAAAGTTAGAGAAATCAAAATATATTATTCAAAATACAGCGGAGATACACGCCCTTAGACACAGCGGAAAAACTTTTATGTCAAAAACTCGAGAATAAAGTTAAGCAAATATTTATATCACCTAACAAACACTCTTTTTCAACATAAAGATTGGTACCACTATTATATAGACACCTGTTTGTCTGTTCAAAAATTACAAGATTCCTTATATCCTATCCTAGTAAAGACATTTGACAAATGGGTGTAAAGGAGAGGAGATTAGATTTTTTGCAATCAGAGGTCATGAGTCGCTTGAATATATATATATATATATATATATATATATATATATATAATATATATATATATTATAGTATATATATATATATATAGTATATATATATATTATGTATTAATATTATGGTATATATATATAATATAATATATATATATAATAGTTATATTATATATTATTCTTATATATATATTATATATATATATTATATATCCCGTTATATATATATATATATATATATATATATATAAATATAGATATATATATATAAAATACTACTTATATATATATATTATATATATATATATATATATTTAAATATATATAATTAAATTATTATTTTATATAAATAATATTATATATTATATATATATATAATATATATATTATTATATAATATATATATATTATATAATATTATAATATAAATATATATATTTATATATATATATAGTAACTTATATTATATATATATAGAATATATATATACTATATATATATATCCTATATTAAAATATATATATATTATATTATATATATTATATATTATATATATATAATATATGATATATATTTACTATATATCAGTGGGCGACCTCCAGAAACTTTTTACTTACTCGTTCTCTGCTCTTCCTCTCTCTCTTCTCTCTCATCTATATATATACTTATATTAATTATAAATTATATATATTATATATATATATCTATATATATATATATATATATATATTATTAATATTTATAATATATATATATATTTTATAGATATTTATATATATATTTATAATATAATATTCATATTATATATATATAATATTTATAATATTATATATATATATATTTATGACATATAATAATATATATTTATATAATAATATATATATATATATATATATATATATATATATATATAAACTATAATATATATAAATATATGATATATATATATATATTCCCTTTACCATATATAATATATCTAATATATTATAGATAATTATAATATATATAATATTATATATAATATTATATATATATATATACATTATATTATATATATATATATATATATATATATATTATATATATATATATATATATCTTATATTTATATCTATATATATATATATATATATACTATATAATATATATATATACTATATATTAGTTATATTATTATACTATATAATATATTACATCATATAGTAAAGCGCACAAGTATATATAGTATATATATATGAATTATAATAATATATTATTATAATATATATATATTATATTATATATATATATAGTAATATATATATTATATATAATATTTATATATATATTATATATATATTATTATATCTGATTATAATATATATATTTATATCCTCACTCCGTAAATAATATTATATATATATATAATATATATTATATATTAAATTATTATACATATATATATTATATATATTATATATACTATATATATATATACGTATTATATATATATATACTATATATATATATATATATATAGATATATAACCACCCGACCTAACTAAGCGTGCGCAACCACACACATCTGATAACCAAATGTGTAGTGGTATATCTGACTAATAAGGTATAGAAACGCCTCACTATATTATATATATATATATACTGTATATATATATATATATATATATATATAATATATATATTATATAATTATATAAATATATTATATATATATATATACTATATTATATATATATTACAGTTGTCACCACCACTCACGGGCAGAGCCCTATTCAAGGGAGGGGTGTCGCTTGCACACATCAGTTATTCATCAACTAACGCAAACTACGCAGATTGAGCACGACCAGGCTTTAAGTGAGAGAGATTAAATTCAGCAGGAACACAGAAGATGCGAAGAGACATTTCCAAGAACAGAGTCGGGGTAGCAGGAAGAAGGAAAGCACCGCAAGCGAACAAGCCTGGAGTTACCAATATCAACACAAAACTCATTGCGCACGACACGCACCCCTATGCTGCTACGGGGGCGTCGTTAAAGGTGCGGTCGTACGCGGTGATAAGTTTCCCTCGAGCACCTGCCGCTTCGGTACCTATAGAATAGAGATAAAGCACCAACATCGCTCCGCAAAGATTAGAGGGTCAAGTGAACTGCAAAGTGCAGAACAGTGTATAAGCCGCCTTTTGACCTTTGACTCGATCCATCAAAAGCCAGTGAAACACGGAACCGCCCCCCGATAAGAGAGGCAGTAACTCCATCACAAGGGCGAATGAGGCCTGTTATAAGCTGGAGCAAACAGAGAAGAGGAAAAATGTCTCGCAGCCTAAAAACAGAACTCCCAGTTTCTTTTGAGGCCCGCCCTAGCCACCATTGTGATGTGAGAGGTTTCCAAGACCATTTTTTGTTTATGGTTTAGGCCAAGGATGTTTATATTTTGTCAACAGGAGAGACGAATGAACCGTCGAAGGGATTAGGAAAGTTAGAAGGTGTCTTAGAAAGGGAGATTTGTAGAAACAGTTGGGTTTTTAAAGAATGAATTTTCACAAGGTTGAGATGACCCCACCCGGAAATTCTATCCAGGCCACGAGAATAGAATCGGAAGATTAAGACGAGAAGCAATTCTAAAAGTAAAGAGGAAGCAGAATTGAAATGAGTTGGAAAAATGAAGGATCGGAGTCATCGGCCTACGAGGGATAGAATTAGAATGTGCAGGTGAGTAAGTCATTAATGAAAAGTAGGAATAATAGTAGGAGATAGACAGAACCCTTGGAGGAACACACTATTAAAAGAAAAGAAGAAGAAGCGCCCTATCAACAACGCCGCATATTTGAGCGAGTTGACGAGAAAAAACTAGCATTAAGTAAGCAAAGAGAAGGAGGAAAACCCAAGTGGGAGCTTTGGAGGAAGGACACGGTGGCCATACCCGGCTCAAATGCCTTGGACCCCTGTCAAGCGCCACCACACAAGTCTCCCAGTAGGTTCCTGAGGGCGGAAACCATAAATCAGTTAGTAGGAAAGTATATCGCCAGTTAGACCTCTAGCGCGTAAAGCCGTACTGGCCATCGGAAAGAAGTGAATGAGGCTCCAGATGATCTAAGAAATGAGAGTTAGTAGGGTTTCCAAAGATCTTAGATAGATACAAGTGGTGAGAGCTATAGGGCGATCGTTTAGAAGAATTCAGCAGGCGGCTTCCTTTTTTTCGAGAACAGGTTGGACAGTACGTGTTCCAACACTGAGGCGAAAGTATTAGTTATTTGAGATTAGAGAATGGGCGGGTCAGCAATATTATATATATATATATATATATATATATATATATTTATATATACTATTATATTTAGTATAGTATATTATAGTATAATATATATATATATATATATATATATATATAATATATTAAATACTTAAGTTCTTCTTCTAAAACCGTTATTCTTTTTCTAGCGTTTCATATAGTTCGATTCTCAGGATTTAACTTTAATATTTAAAATCAATTTAAATTCACAGATGCCGTCTCCGCCATCCGATATGGGCATGAACTGCCGCCATTTTTAATGGATTAAAAGCGTATATTTAATGCGGATATTTTTACGTTTTAATTCTGCATAAATAATTTCATATTATTCTGACCAACTTTCCGCAAATGACAATAGAGAATATTTTAAACGTAACATCAGGGAAAGGGTTGCAAAAATAGATTCGTTTCATATTCATGTTAAACTCGTGGGAGCACGAGTAGCACGAGTGCAGGGGTCGCTATATATATATATTATATTATGATATATATATATATATAGTATATAATATATATATATATATATATATATATATATATATAGTATATATATATAAAATATATATATTAAATAATATGAGCCGACTGCGGTGGAGAATGGACGCATTAAAAAGAGAGTGAAAAAAGAAAAGAGAAGATTTTAGAGAATAGGAATAAAAGAAGCAAGTAATTAAAAACACAAAGAGCTATTGCAACGAGGGAATTGAAGTTTGAGTGCTGCAGTGAGGATGGATTCCCTGAGAGAACATTTGCTCAGACTGTTGGAAGAAAACTTTTTGAAATAGTAATCAATTTTAT
>JABUQX010003043.1:10000-20000 GCA_015478945.1 Trachelipus rathkii
TCGCCTTTGACCTTACCATATACCATGGGTCAATTTTGACCCACGCTAACTTGATGGCTTTGATGGTTCCCAATCACCGTAAGGAGTATCGTAGTGCATGTTCTTTAGTGTTCTATGAAGTAGTTAGATGAGATGCCAGGTGAGTGCCAGAGTGCGTGTCAAGTGAGTGCCAATGAGTGCCAATGAGTGCCAAGTGAGTGCCAATGAGTGCCAAGTGAGTGCCACATAGTGCCAAGTGAGTGCCACATAGTGCCAACTGAGTGCCACTTTTTTCAAGCCTTTTCTAGCCTCCCCTGAGCCTAGAATAGCCCTAATAGGGGTGTCTACCCCTAGGTAATAAGGTTATAGGAATCCGATTGGTGTATATTACAATCTGCTAGAATGCTTCCTATATTGAGTTAGATTTATATAACACTTATAACACTTTTCATCTCCATAGACCTTACATTAACCATATACACTGGGACACTCACTCCACACACAGGTACACTTACCACTTACACTAAACACACTCGATATTTTTGATCCTCAGCATTAATGCCTCAGCATTGATGCCTCAGCTAATTATGTCTCTAGCATGATTCAACTTTGAACGTTCATCTTTGATGACTCATCTTTGATTGACGTCATCTTTGATACCATCTATATTGATGATTCATCTTTGATGAAATCACCTTTGATGGCTCATCTCTCTACCCACATTATAGAACAGAGTTAATATTAATGCCTTCCCTAGTTCTAAGCTGCCCACCAGGGCGCAGCAAGCCCCCCCTCCCAAAGGATGGAGGCCCCGCACCCACAGGTGCGAACCCGCCGCGCGAATGAAATATATATACTATAAGTCATTCATTTTTATTCATACTTAACATTTTTTATTAAAAAACATTTTCGCGAACCTAAAAACTGTAACTCATTACAGACCTATTATTTAACACAGATATTTATTACATTATTTTTACCTAATACTTTTTACTTAATACTTTTATAAAATTTTAAAATTGTATGTAAGAAGAAAAAACTTCAGAGGCTGAACCAGAGTCGTTCGTTTTGTACTACGAATTGTACGGAAATTTTATTAAAACATATACTTTACATACCTTAAAGCAGTAAAGCAGTAAACAATAGAGGTGTTATTACCTAACACCTAGGGAATTAGTGTGCCTTTGTTTTACTGCTTTTACTGCTTTAACTTTCTGCTTTACTGCTTTAACGCATGTTTTATGCTTTAACTTTCTGCTTTTACTGCATTTAACTTTCATGACTTTACTGCTTTTAACTCTCTGCCTTTACTGTTTCTCTCTGCTTCTGTTTTAACTCTCTGCCTTTCACTGCATTTAACTCATATATTTATTAACATTATGTTTTTCTTTTTATATTTTTTTATTTGTTTTTAATACTTTTTATTTATTATTTCTATTTTTTTTTTTTTAATTACTTTTTTATTTTAATTTGTAATGTAAGAATAAACACACAGAGTTTCGGTTATATAAACATTTGTTTATTTTAATAAAATTGTACGAAATTTTATAAAAACATTATACTTTACATACCTTTAAAGCAGTAAAGCAGTAAAACAATAGAGGTTGTTATTAACTAACACCTAGGGGATTAGTATTCTTTTGTTTTACTGCTTTACTGCTTTAAATTTCTGTCTTTACTTGCTTTAACTCATGTTTACTGCTTTAACTTTCTGCTTTACTTCTTTTAACTCATTGTTTTACTGCTTTAACTTCTCTGCTTTTGACTGTTTTACTCTCTGCTTACTGCTAACTCATATATTTGATTAACATTATGTTTTCTTTTATATTTTTTATTTTGTTTTAATACTTTTTATTTATTATTTCTATTTTTATTTTTGTTTTAATACTTTTTTATTTTTAATTTTTAATGTAAGAATAAAAACACACAGAGTTTTCGGCCTATATTAAAACATTTTTTTTAATAAAAATTGTACGAAATTTTTATTAAAAACATATACTTTACAACCCTTAAAGCAGTTAAAGCCAGTAAAACAAATAGAGGCTTTATTACCTAACACCTAGGGGATTAGTATGCCTTTGTTTTACTGCTTTACTGCTTTAACTTTCTGCTTTACTGCTTTAACTTTCTGCTTTACTGCTTTAACTCATGTTTTACTGCTTTAACTTTCTGCTTTACTGCTTTAACTTTCTTCTTTACTGCTTTAACTTTCTGCTTTACTGTTTTAACTTTCTGCTTTACTGTTTTAACTCATATATTTATTAACATTATGTTTTTTATTTTGTTTTAATACTTTTTATTTATTTTATTATTATTTTTATTATTTTTATTATTTTTTTATTATTTATTTTTATTATTTTTTATTTATACTTAGTGTTATTTACTTCATGCCTATTGTTATTATTATTTAGAACACACATACACACACACACACACACACACACACACACACACACACACACACACATACACTTACACTTATACACACACTCACTATGACACTTATACACACATTCACTATGACACTTATACACACATTCACTATGACACTTACATTTACCCATAGACACTTACACTTACACACACAACACACTCACACACACACACACACACACACACACACACACACACACACACACCACACACTCTACACTTATACACACATTCCTATGGATATTATACACACATTCAACTATGACACTTACAGTTGTCCATAGACACTTACATTTACTTACACTCACACACAGATTTACTTACACTCACACAGATTTACTTACACTCACACAGATTTACTTACACTCACACACAGATTTACTTACACACACAGATTTACTTACACTTGCACACACACATACACACACACACACACACACACACACACACACACAACCCACGCACACTCACTTACACATATAACGTATAATTTATTAAAACATTTTATGTTTTAATTAAACACGTACATTTATATTACTCATTCAAATATAACTAAAATTATTTCAAAGTTTCTTAAAACTTCTATAATAAATCAATCATTATCTTTGAACAAAGAATTTATTATTAACTGTTAATACTTTTTGTTTATAAATTTTATAACTATCAAGTTTTAAAATAACTTTTACTAAAATTTTAGGAAGTGTTATTCAAAACATTTATTTTACGTCACCTTAAAGCATAATCAGTAAGGTGCAGACCCCAGCACCCCCTACACCCAGCATGCCACGTTATTGTTCTCTTGACTTACTGCTTTACATCATCTTTGGCCATGATAATTATAAAAATAACAAAATAAGCTCTTCTCTGCTAACATAACATGTATTTATTAAAATCATTCTAAGTTTTTATTTAAAAATTAACAATTATCACTTACATTTATATTATTCACTCGATGTTAACTGTAAAAATATTTCAAAGCTTTTTTAAATAATTCGGGGTTTTCTTTATTATTATTATTTATATTAATATCAATGTACATTGACAATCCATCGCACGAGAAAACACAACTACCCGCACTCATACAGATACGAAACTGACCTCATTGCTCTCTCTGTAAAATGTGTTGAAATAACTACTTTAGGTCTAAATTTAGGATAATCCTTTTTGTAACCCGGGGCGATTTAAGCCTAATTCCAGGGTCAAATATATTTCAAAACTGACCTTTTTACTGTAAAATGTGGTGCAATAACTACATTAGGCCTAAATTTAGGCCAAATTAGGATAATCCTTTTTGTAGACGGGCTAATTTAATCCTCAATTACCAGGTCAAAAGGTATTTCCCGTATTAGACAAGAATCATTGTTATTATTATTTTTATAAATATATTTCAAACTGAAACATGCTGGATCGGTAAGATCCTTTAAGCAGGTAAAAAGGGAAATGTTTGCCTTACTTGTGATTTGGTCGGGGTAATCCTTATCTCTATATGCCCGATGGGATTGGTCGAGAATTATTTTATCGTCTTTTGAAATTAACTTTGTTCTTTAAACTTGTATTTGAGCAGGTGTGTGTTTTATTATCTTTTAAACCCAAACTCATTTTAAAATCATAGTCATTTTAGCGGTTAAGCGGTGCACAAGTTATCTGATTTGTATTAAAAGTGTTTTATTTTTACTAAGGTGTATATCATATTTATAATAATTACTTACATTGAGGATAATTATTAATTTCACTAGAATAGATATTAATTAATTCACTAGATTTATAGAAGCTAACCACCGGGCTTCAGCATGAACGCCCCACCCGCAAAGGCAGCCAACCCCGCACCCGCGGTGCGTCCCGCCGCGTCCCCGCCCGCCGCGCCCCGCCGCCGCGTCCCCGCCCGCCGCGTCCCCGCCCGCCGCGTGCACCCGCAGGGCGCATTATTCCCGCGCGAATGAAATATATATATATATATAGTATATATAATAATATATATATTATATATATATATATATTAATATATATATATATAATATATAATATATATATATATTGTGTGCGGGTGTGTGTAAGTGTCTATTGTGCGAACGTAAGTGTCAAGTGTAATGTGCGTATGTGTGAATAAGGAGATTATAGTGTATGTGTGTATAAGTGTAAGTGTAAGTGTCTATGGTACGTGTAACTGCTTATAAGCTGAATCATTAATATAGGTGGTATCAAAGATGACTTTCATCAAAGATGAGCCATCAAAGATGAACCACTAAAGGCAGAGGTACCAAAGCTAAGTTATTAAGTTGAGGCATCAAAGATGAGGCATCAAAGCTGAGGTATCAAAGTTGAGGCATCAAAAGCTGAGGCATCAAAACTGAGACATCAAAACTGAGACAACAAAGTTGAGGCATCAAAACTGAGATATCAAAGTTAATATATAAAAAAGCTGACACATTAACGTTGGGGATCAAAATATCGAGCTGGGGGCGTGCGTATGTGTAAGTGTGTATGTGTGTGTGTGTGTGTGTGTGTTGTGGTGTGTTGGTAGGTGTGCATGTTGTGTCTAAATAATAATAACAATGGCATTGAAGTAAATAACACTAAGTTAATAATAAATTAAATGTTTTAATAAAATTATCGCTATATGTGTAAGTGAGGTGTGCGGCTTGTGTGCTGGTTGTGTTTGTGTAGTGTGCGTGTGTGTTTTGTGTATGTGTGTTCTAAATAATTATAAATAATAATAGGCATGAAGTAAATAACACAGTATAATAATAAAATAAAAATAAAAATGTTTTTAATAATTATACGTTATATGTGTAAGTGAGTGTGCCGGGGTGTGTGGGTGTGTGTGTGTGTGTGTGTGTGTGTGTGATGTGCTCTGTGTGTGTATGTGCTGTTCTAAATAAAATTCGCGCGGAAATATTGGCGGCTGGCGGTTGCGCACCGCGGCGGGCGGGGACGCGCGGGCGGGGACGCGGCGGGCGGGGACGCGGCGGCGGGGACGCGGCCGGGCGGGACGCGGCGGGCGGGGACGCGGCGGCGGGTGGACGCGGCGGGACGCACCTGCGGGGTGCGGGGTGGGCTGCCTTTGCGGGTGGGGCTCATGCTTAACCCTGGTGGTTAGCTTATGAACTAGTGAATTAATTATTATCTATTCTAGTGAAATTAATAATTATTTCTCAATGTAAGTATTTATTATAAATATGATTTACACTTAGTAAAAATAAAACACTCTTTATACAAATCAGATAACTTGTGCAACGGCATCGCTTAACAGCTAAAATGACTAAGATTTTAAAATGAGTTTAGTTTGGGTCTAAAAGATAATAAAACCCACACCTGCTCAAATACAGTTTTAAAGAAACAAAGTTAAAAATAAAAAGACGTTAAAATAATTCTCGACCAATCACATCACGAGGTCAATATAGAGAATAAGGATTACCCGGGGGGGAACCAATCACAACGTAAGGGAAAACATTGTCCTTTTTACCATGCATTACAAGGATCTTACGATCCAGCATGTTTTCAGTTGGACAATTATATTATAAAAAATAATATAAACAATGATTCTTGTCTATACGGGAAATACCTTTTGACCTGGTATTAGGATAAAATTAGCCCCGTCTACAAAAAGGATTATCCTAAAATTTAGACCTAAATTTAGGCCTAATGTAGTTATTGCACCACATTTTACAGAAAGGTCAGTTTGAAATATATTTGACCTGGAATTAGGCTTAAATCCCCCCGGTTACAAAAAGGATTATCCTAAATTTTACAGAGAGAGTAGGTATTTCAACACATTTTACAGAGAGAAGAGAGGTCAGTTTCGTATCTGTAGGGAGTGCGGGTTGTTGTGTTTTCCCGTGATGGATTGTCAATGTACATAGTAATAATATAATAATAATAAAGAAAACCCGAATTAATTAAAAAACTTTGAAATTATTTTTAGTTAACTTCGAGTGAATAATATAAATGTAAAGTGAATAATTGTTATTTATTTAAATAAAAACTTAGAATAATTTTAATAAAATACATGTTATGTTAGCGAGAAGAACTTATTTTGATTATTTTTATACTTATTACATTGCTAAAGATGATGTAAAGCAGTAAGTCAAGGAACAAACGGGCATAGCTTGTGTAGAGGGGTGCTGGGGTCTGACCTTACTGATTTTTTTGCTTTAAGGTACGTAAAATATATGTTTTTAATAAAATTCATAAAATTTTAGTAAAAAGTTATTTTAAAACTTGATTAGTTATAAAATTATAAACAAAAAGTATTAACAGTTAATAATAATTCTTTGTTCAAATTGAAGATATGTTTGATTTCATTATTAGAAGTTTTAAGAAACTTTGAAATAATTTTAGTTGTATTTGACATGAGTAATATAAATGTACGTGTCTTAATTAAAACATAAAATGTTTTAAATAAATTATACGTTATATATATAAATCATTGTGCGTGTGTGTGTGTGTGTGTGTGTGTGTAGTGTGTGTGTGTGTGTGTGCAAGTGTAAATGTAAGTAATCTGTGTGTGTAAGTAAATCTGTGTGTGAGTGTAAGTAAATCTGTGTTAGTGTAAGTAAATCTGTGTCAGTGTAAGTAAATCTGTGTGGTGAGTGTAAGTGTAAATGTACAGTGTCTATGGACAAATGTAAGTGTCATATGTGAAGTGGTATATAAGTATCATAGGGAATGTGTGTATAAGTGTAAGTTGTGTGTGTGTGTGTGGTGTGTGTGTGTGTTGTGTGTGTGACACATTGTTGTATAAGTTGTAAATGTAAGTGTCTATGGGTAATGTAAGTGTCATAGTGAATGTGTGTATAAGTGTCATAGAGAATGTGTGTGTATAAGTGTAAGTGTATGTGTGTGTGTGTGTGTGTGCGTGTGTGTGTGTGTGTGTTGTGGGATGTGTGTTCCTAATTATAATAACAATAGGCATTAAGTAAATAACACTAAGTATAATAATAAAAATAAAAATAAAAATTAATAAAAATAATAATAAAAATAAATAAAAATAATAATAAAATAAATAAAAAGTATTAAAACAAAATAAAAAACATAATGTTAATAAATATATGAGTTAAAACAGTAAAGCAGAAAGTTAAAACAGTAAAGCAGAAAGTTAAAGCAGTAAAGCAGAAAGTTAAAGCAGTAAAGCAGAAAGTTTAAAGCAGTTTAAAAACGAAAGGTTAAAGCAGTAAAACATGAGTTAAGCAGTAAAGCAGGATATAAAGCAGTAAAGCAGTAAAACAAAAGGTATACTAATGCCCCCAGGTGTTAGGTAATGAAACCTTCTATTGTTATTACTGCTTACTGCTTAAGGGTTTGTAAAAGTATATGTTTAGTAAATTTCGTACAATTTTATTAAATTAAAATGTTTATATGGCCGAAACTCTGTGTGTTTTTATTCATTAAAAAATGAAAAATAAAAAGTTTTAAAACACAAATAAAAATAGAAATAATAAATAAAAAGTATAAAAACAAAATAAAAAATATAAAAGAAAACATAATGTTAATAAATATATGAGTTAAAGCAGTAAAGCAGAGAGTTAAAACAGTAAAGCAGAAAGTTAAAGCAGTAAAACATGAGTTAAAGCAGTAAAGTAGAAAGTTAAAGCAGTAAAACATAGAAGGTTAAAGCAGTAAAGCAGAAAGTATAAAAGCAGTAAAGCAGTAAAACAAAGGGCATACTAATCCCCTAGGTGCTAGGTTAATAACACCTCTATTGTTTTATGGCCTTTACTGCTTTAATGTATTGTAAAGTACTATGTTTTAATAAAATTTTCGTATACAATTTATTTAAAATAAAATGTTTATATAACCGAAACTCTGTGTGTTTTTAATCTTACATTACAAATTAAAAATAAAAAAAAAGTAATTAAAACAAAATAAAAAATAGAAATAATAAATAAAAGTATTAAAACAAAATAAAAATATAAAAGAAACATAATGTTAATAGAATATAGGAGTTAAAGCGTAAAGCAGAGAGTTAAACAGTTAAAGCAGAGGGTATGGATAACAGTATAAAGCAGAGGAGCTTAAAGCAGTAAAGCAGAAAGTTAAAGCGGTAAAGCGAAAGTTAAAGCAGTAAACATGAGTTAAAGCATAAGCAGAAAGTTAAAGCAGTAAACAGTAAAACAAAGGCATACTAATCCCTAGGTGTTGAGTATAACACCTCTATTGTCTATTACTGCATTTTAACTGCTTGTAAGGTATTTTTAAAGTATATGTTGTATATAAAATTTTTTACAATTGCAGTATAAATGAATGTTTTATATCGGACAGTTTGAACTTTTTTTTATCTTCTGTACAATTTTTAAAAAATTTTAAACTAAGCAGTATTAAGTAGAAAGTATTAAAAAAAAATAATTTAATAAATATAGTGTTAAATAATAGGTCTGTAACGAGTTACAGATTTAGGTTCGCGAAAATGTTTTAATAAAATGTTTAGTATTGAAATAAATATTGAATGACTGTATGTATATATATTTTTCCATTTCGCGCGGCGTGGTCGCACTGTGAGGTGCGGGGCCTCCATCCTTGTGCGGGTGAGGGGGCTATGCTTGCGCCCTGTGTGGGCAGCTTATGAATTTGGAAGACATTATATGTAACTCTGTTCTATGATGTGGGAAGAGATGAGCATCAAAGGTGATTTCATTCAAAGATGACGTCATCAAAGATGACGGCATCAAGGATGACGTCATCAAAGATGAGTCATCAAAGATGAACCTTTCAGAAGTTGAGGCATCAATGCTGAGACATATAATGCTGAGGCATCAATGCTGAGGCATTAATGCTGAGCCATCAAAATATCGACGTGTGTGGTGTAAGTGTAAGTGTACCTGTGTGTGGGAGTGAGTGTAAGTGTATATGGTATTAATGTAAGTGTCTATGGAGAGCATGTAAGTGATTTATAAGTGTTATAAAAATACTAACTCATAGTATGAAGCATTCTAGCAGATTGTAATATACACCATACGATTCCATCCATTACCCTATTACCTAGGGCTAGACCCCCTATTAGGGCATTATTTCTAGGCTCAGGATGAGGCTAGAAAAGGCTACTTTTGAAAAAAGTGGCACTCAGTTGGCAACTATTGTTTGGCACTCCTTGGCACTATGTGGCCACTCACTTGTCACTATTAGGCACTCCAAATTGGCACTCATTGGCACTCACTTGGCACTCACCTGGCACTCACCTGGCACTCATCTAATACTCATAGAACACTAATAGAACATCACTAGATACTCCTTACGGTGATTGGGAACCATCAAAGCCATCAAGTTAGCGTGGGTCAAAATTGGACCCATGTATTATGGTAAGGCAAACGGCGAAATATCAATGGTTCAACAGGTAAAGACATCAAAAAAAGGGCTACAGTCCCTAAAGGAAGGACAAACAAATTACCGTGGGTCAAAATGACCCATGGAATTACCAGAAGGGTTGGTTGAAAATTACCGTGGGCAAAAAATGACCATGGTATATGCCAAGGGTGGCCAGAAATTACCGTGGGCAAAAAATACCCATGGAGATCAAAGGGTTGGATTCGAAAATTAGGGTGCGTCAAATTGACCATGGAAGTCAAAGGGTAGCACAAAAATTACCGTGGGGCCA
>JABUQX010003043.1:25000-30000 GCA_015478945.1 Trachelipus rathkii
GGGGTAAATGAGAGATAAATGAAAGTATGTTGAGATGGTTTGTCATGTGGAAAGGATTGAATTGATAGTCGGTTGGTTAAACGAATGTATAGTGGCGAGTGTTTTGGAAACCGACCGGCTGGGAGGAGACCGAAGAGAAAGGGGATTGAGTCGGTGAACGATGTCTGAAGGAGACACTAATGTGATGTTTGGCAGAGGTCTGGGAATTAAAGGTGCATAAAAGGGGTGAATGGCGGGGTTTTGTATGGGGCATGGGTTGTGGCCCACCTGGGCCAGGGGATAAACCCCTACATTTGACGATTTACCATAGTGAGGGTCCGTCGCGGTCCATGAAGCTCTAGGGTGGATTTTCTGTCTGTGACGAGCTCTCACTAATTAATGGTACAGCGGTTGGTGGAAGGGGTCGGTAAGGTTGGCTTTCCTGTTCGACTTTTGTCATATCTTTGTACTAGCGTTTTCTTTTCCGATGCACTGACACGCACACTTACCTCCAGTCTTGGGGAAAGAGGAAGATAAAGAAAGAAAGAAAGAAAGAAAGAAAGATAAATATATATATATATATATATATATATATATATACATATTTAGACTTTTGATATATATATTATATATATCTATATATATATAATATTATATAATATATATATATATAATAATATATAAATAATATATATATTATATATATATATATATATATATATAGTATATATATTATATATATATATATTTATACTATAATATAATATATATATATAATATATATATATATATCATATATATACTTATTATATATATATATATTAAATATATATATATACTATATCTATATATATGTATATTATATTATATATATATATATTTATATATTATATATATATATATATATATATATTATATATATATATATATAGTATATATATAAGTCTGTAAGTCTTTTCACCCCTGACCACCCTTTTGTCGGAGAGGCCATACCGCGTCTAAATACCCCGCAGCCGCAACCGGCTTACTCCGGGATATTCCAACTGGTGAGGTGTTTCCAATGCTCTGGGTTTGAGTATTAGAAAGACAGAGAGAGTAGAAATAGGCATGTGTTCCTCCGGAACCTGGTTACAGTTTGGACATATATTTGTAGTGGTTGGATTGAGGTTGAATCTGTGTTTGTAGTGTTGTAAATTTGGGTGGTGGCGCATCTTAAATTTGGCCAGAAGACTGGCTAGCTTCCTTGGTAATGAGTTGAATTCTGATACTGTTTCTGGTAGATGTTTGTTTAAAACGTTGTTTGGTGGTCTGAGTCTTAGGTAGTTTTCTGCTAGCTTCCTGTGGATTTGTTTAGTGTCTGATATGTTGTTTGGTGGCGGTGGAATGTAGTTCAGAATTTGTTTATAATATTTAGCTGGTGAAGAGGAGGTTTTTAGTCTGTGTTGGTGGGGTTGGAGAGTGCTATGTGGCATGGATGTTGAGATGTTTGGGTTTTAGCAGAGAATTATGTGTCTATCATGTCCAGGTGTATGTCTAAGGGTAGTATTTTGGTCTCTTCGCGTGAGTGTTGTTGTGGTGTAGTTGACATCCTGTTATAATTCGTACTGCTTTGTTTTATGTTGCTTGGAGTATCTTTATGTTGTTTTTGTCAGTATTTTGTGCCAAGTTGGAGAAGCATAGTTTAGAGTCGGAACCAGATATAGGTATTATTTGTAAATGGTGTGAAGTTTCTTTATTGTTTGTGAAGTCTGTGCTGGCAATGGTTTTTAATATGTTTAGTTTCTTGTTTGATGATGAAATTATATTGCTTGTGTGTTTTGTAAAGGCGAGATGAGTGTCAAGTGTTACTCCGATGATTTTGGGAGTTTTGTTGAGGGGTATTTCAATGTTATTTAAGTAGACTTGGGGGGGTGGGTGCGAAGTTAACGGTCAGTGGTGATTAATGTGATTGATGATTTGTTTGGTGAGGCGGGCATTCTGTTATCTGTTCGCCATGTTTGAAGTTGATTGATGTTATTGTTGCGTCAGGTTTGTGGCAGTGTTTAGGTTCTGGTGTGTAGTGGATATGGTAATGTCGTCCACGTAGGTTGTTGTGTTTATGTGATCTGTTTGTGATTGTGGGAGGTCGGCTGTGAATAGGCTGAATAATGTGGGGGATATGATTGCGCCTTGGGGTACTCCGCAGGTGATGTTTACTGTTTGGGATTTTGTGTTGTTTGCTTGTATTTGTGCTGTTCCTCCTGATAGGAAATTGGAAATCCATTTCTTTAGGTTAGTGGGGATATTTGATTTGTTATTTTATGGATTAAGTTATGTTTACGTACTGTGTCAAAGACTTTGTTAATGTCGATTGATCTGATTATTGTTTTGAGAGGAGGTTTTGAATTTAGGCCGCTGATTGTGGGTTGAATGATGTTTATGAGTGCGGTTGTGATTGAATGTTTTTGTTTGAAGCCGTGTTGGAATTTGCGTTTGGTTGTGTGAATTTTTTTTGTTTGGTATGGTTTTTTCAAGTACTTTGCATAGGGTTGGTAATATAGAAATGGGGCGATATGATGAGGGGTTAGAGAGGTCTTTTCTTGGTTTTAGTTTGGGTACAATGATAGCTTTTCCCAGATAGGGGAAATGAAATTTAGGTTGGTGGAACTGTTGTGTATTTGTGCTAATTAAGTTAAAGCCGTGTTCCAAGGTGTTTCAGATGTTGTTTGAAATGTTGTCTGAGCCAGTTGTAGGTAAGTTTTTAAGTGTCTTTGTTATGTTTTCTCAGTTAGTTGTGGTTATTTCTATTGTTGGGTCGTTGTTGAGATATATTTTCTTGAGAGCTTTGATTATTTTCGTGTTTTGAGGGTGTGGGGTTTTTAACACTGCTTTGCGAAGTGAGCAGCAAGAATGTTTTGTGTTGTTTGGTGGATTGGGATTTGTTATATATATATATATATATATATATATATATATATATTATAATATATATATATATATATATATATATATTATAGTAATAATATATTATTATATATATTGATATATATATATATATATATATATATGTGTGTGTGTGTGTGTGTATGTATGTGTGTGTGTAAATTCTTTGAAGCCTCCATCTGTCTTTAATATTATCGGGAGAGTGAAAAAAATCTTGTTAATAATCAACTACTAATAATAAACTACTCTGAAATATATAATAAATATTTAAATTTATAGAAAATATGCACACACAAATGAATGAATACTTTTTTCATAAATAAAAGAAAAAAAAACCATCGAAAGAGAGTCAAAGAATATTAATTTTTTCTAAAACTTGAAGTGAGGACGGGAGCCTTAAATAAATAATTTGTTTTTTTCTTCTGGGAGTGGGATTGTTAGCGTTGCATTTTTAAACGCTCTAAATTTTGAATTATGTTATGTATTTTGTAATATATTATATTATATACTATATATATATATATTATATAATATATATGATATATATCATATATATATATATATATATATATATTATATACTATATATTATATTTGTGGGGGTGTTGTGTGTGTGTTGTGTGTGTGTGGTGTGTGTGTGTGTGTGTGTGTGTTCCAAGACTTTCAAAACGTTTTTTTTTTTCTAAGAATTTTAAGTAAATTTAAACGTTATTCCTTTTACGAATAATAATGCTTTCAAATAGTTGCTTCCACATATTTTCTCATGAAAGTCGTTTCATAAAGGAAAATAAATAATCACAATAATTGGATGGACAACATAAAAAAAAAGTAGACAAAAAAACGGCAGAAAAAATTTTAAATTTTACTAATCATTCTGG
The DNA here is from genome assembly GCA_015478945.1 of Trachelipus rathkii. Taxonomy (NCBI): domain Eukaryota; kingdom Metazoa; phylum Arthropoda; class Malacostraca; order Isopoda; family Trachelipodidae; genus Trachelipus; species Trachelipus rathkii. Next base: position 28,779 of record JABUQX010003043.1, read on the forward strand.
ATATTCTTCATGCAATTACTGTGAAATTCATGGAATATATGAATCAAATGCTGTAAGATTTCCTTATGGTAATAATGCAAAACGGAGAACAAAAAATGAGTGGAAAAAATGTGCCCAAATTGCAGTGAGGACAAATAAGGCTGTAAAGGGCAGCAAAGGCACTACTCCTCTAATTGATTTACAAGGATTCAATGTTATTTGGGGAGCACCTCCAGACTACATGCATATTATTTTATTAGGGGTAATGAGGACTATATTTGAACTATACTTTACTAATAGAGAAAATATATATATTATATTATTATTATATTTATACAAATTTTAGCGTTATATATATATATATAATATATATATATATATATAAATATATATTATATATTATATTATATATATATATTATATATAGTATATATATATATATATATATATATTATATAGTATATATATATATATAATATATATATACTATATATATATATATATATATATTGTAACCGGATGGTTGCTCCAAACCAAATGGTTAATAAATAAAAGAGTTCGTTCTTGGCAACGGAAGGTAGCTATCTTGAAAGACGATGAAAAACCACACTTTATTTTACAATATATACATGAGAGCAGCTATAATTGTTGTTAACCTCCAGTGAGGACTATATCCAATATCTTTGGCAACCGCCACTAAATTATTAACGATGTAAATTAATCTGCGTTGGGGATTTATTCGCTCCCTGACGTCCCAGTCAAATGTCCACGATTTCGAAAGCCTGACACTCACAATCCGCTTTACGTCCTTACACGACCAGTTGCTTTGAATGTTGAGTCTGGTTTCCGGTCTCCCACTAGCACCCGAATACGCGGGACTTTAATTAACTTGTTAATGATTTTCAACTGGAACTTTGATAATCTGCTTTCTCGTTCTCCGTAAAAATCACCTTTATTTCACTCGTTGTTTCGGACCAACTTTACGTAAAACTTTCCACATATAAAAAGACGCGATTCCAGTACCGATTTTCTTCATTTCAGAATATTTAGTTGGTTTAGGGATTTCTTTAAATCGCCCTATTGTACGACTCCCCCTCAGAGATTGGTTGTCCAATCTCTAACAAGAAAAATAATTACACTGGTTCCTTCTTCTTGACGCCTTTTTCGCTTCTGTCCGCCTTTCGTACTCTAGAATCTTTCCTTGTACGTTAGACAATTCTGGAACTGATCCTCGTGATCTTGT
>JABUQX010003044.1:0-2500 GCA_015478945.1 Trachelipus rathkii
GTTGTCGCTTTGGTTCGGTCGGGGGTGTTTAGCCGTTTTCGCATTTATCGTGAGAAACGCTTTTCGCGTTTTTCGTGCGCCGCTTCATAGATATATATATATATATATATATATATATATATATATATATATATATATATATATATATATATATATATATATATATATATATATATATATATATATATATATATATATACTGCTGCTGCGCTGCTGCTGCTATATATATACTGTATTATAACATATTATATATGAGTATATATGCCAACTTTATATATATATATATATATATATATATATATATATGCTGCTTAACTTAAGTCAGCCAATAATAATATATATAACATAACAACCTTAACATAACATATATACTATTCTTGCTGCTGCTATATATAACTTAATATATATATATATATATATACTATTATAACTATAACTATATATATATATATATATTAACATATAACATAATAATATATATATATATATATATATATATATATATATATATATATATATATATATATATATATATATATATATATATATATATATATATATATATATAATGAATGCCGAAATAGACTTAAAACCGATTTAACTTTTCTTGAGTTTCTGTTTGTTACAAATAAAATTTCAAAACTTATAAATAAACGTTTAACACTATGTAAGATCCGTCACGACAATAAACTAAAAGCTTTAAATTTACATAGATGTGACCTTTCCGTCAACATTGATAAATACATATTTAATTATTCTTCCAAAGTTTTGTCAACTAATGAAAAGCGTCTCCTGGGCTTGGGTCTGAATTTTTGTTTGCCTGTATATCATATAGATTATTATAAATATTTTGGTGCTTTCGAGAGATTAATTTACTCGTTGAAGAATTATGAACCATTCAATTCCGACTTTAACACAGTTACCCTTAAAGTAAAACTTCTTGCCCAAAAATTTTATTTTAAATTTAATGCTTCAAAAATTTTCTCTTATTTAATTTCGAAGACTGATATTAATATTTTGAAATCACTTAAGAATGATCTTTCAACAATTATTTGTAAACCTGACAAGGGCCTTGGTGTCGTCCTTTTAGACAAAGCTGATTATATTAATAAAATGCTTAACATTATCTCTGACACTACTAAGTTTACTCCAATTCACAATAAAGATCCTTTGATTCTGTCACTTAATTTAGAGGAGAAGGTTAATCGTTTCTTGCGTAAGATGCTGAAAGCCGACAAAATTAGTAAAGCAGTATTTAATGATATCTACTCTCATGGTTCTTCACCAGGAGTATTGTACGGTCTCCCTAAAATACACAAAACTAATGTTCCCATCAGACCCATTTTAGCAGCTTTTAATACACATAATTATAGACTAGCAAAATTTTTAGTACCTCTTTTGACCCCTTTCGCAAATAATGAATATATAATTAAGAATTCCTACAGTTTTAAGAACTGGATTTTGGACATTAATTTGAATGATTATTTCATGTCAAGTTTTGATATTGAGTCTCTGTACACAAATATACCTATAAATGATGCAATAGAATTTCTCCTAGACGATATATTTCAATTAAATCATAGTTTTAACGGCTTCAATAGATCTGAATTTAAAACTCTACTTACATTAGCCACCCAGGACACCTATTTCTTTTTTAATAATATACTGTACCAACAAACAGATTCTCTAGCCATGGGTTCCCCCCTTAGCGCCACCCTAGCCAACTCTTATCTGAGTCATTTTGAAAAGATCTGGTTATCAAATTGTCCCCCCTCCTTCAAACCAGCCCATTACAAGAGGTTTATGGACGACACTTTCCTATTTTTTTCTGATAAAGATAAGGTTTTACCTTCTTTTGATTACTTAAATGCTCAATTAACTAATATTAATTTTACAAGGCAAGAAGATGAAATGGATAACACCCTACCATTTCTGGACATGTTAAGAAATCAGACTCAAATTTCACCGTAAGTGTTTACCGAAAAAAGACTTTCAGGGTTTAAGGACTAATTTTTTTTTAGTCACATCCACCTCTGAAAAAAACTGAAATCTGTGCAAATATGTAGTATTCTCTCTTGGCTTTTTTATTATATGGAAGCTTATCATCTCAGTTCTACCTTCCAACTTATGCATAAAAATTCAATTTCTTTTAGATTTTTTTAAATGTAATTATTACCCTTCTTCACTAGTTCACAAATATATAAATAATTTTTTGAATTCCTGTTACGCGTCCAAACCTTTAAGATTTATTCCGCACAAAATGTGATTTATATCTTAAGGATTTTCCCTATTATGGATATATTTTAGAAACTACTTTGGGTTAACCTCTCTTTTACGAAAACCATTTTCCCCAATTGAATGTCAATTTAATTTTTACTGCTTCACAAAAGGTATCTTCATTTTGCAATCATAAAGACCGTATCTCTATAGCTCTTCAATCCTCAATTATATATAAATTTAGTTGTGACAGCTGTAATGCTGTCTATATTGGCAGTACGTC
>JABUQX010003044.1:7500-16800 GCA_015478945.1 Trachelipus rathkii
AATGATATCAAAGCTTCTGTTCGTCTTTTTATTTCTTATAAAGTTGAGGTTCCCTAAGAACAAGTCTATTGGATCTATTATATATATATATAATATATATATAATATATATATATAATATCATATATATATATAATATATATATATATAATATATAATAATATATATATATAATATATATAATATATATATAATAGTATATAATAATATGAATAGGCCTATATGACATGATTAAATTTTTTTTGGTTATAATATATATAATATATGCTTGCCTATAGGCTATACAGGCCATACTGTATAATTTATAAAGCATAGCCTAAGCATAAAGACGACTAACTCGCATTAGGTTGAAAAAAATCTGGCCAGCCTAACTATAACCCAAGTTAGATCATTTTTAGGCCTAATAAACTTTCATAAAAGATTTATTAAAAATTGTGCAGAAATAGCGAAACCCTTAAGTACTATAACAGGTAAGAAACGCTTATTGTTGACCCAAAGTTGTCAAACTTCTTTTGAAAATTTAAAGCAACAATTAACATCCCCTCCTGTTTTAATATGTCCACATTTTAAGAGTGTTTATTCATTGGAGTTAGTAGTCGATGCTTCAAGTAGAGGTAGTGGGGCTTGTTTAATGCAGTATCAAGAAGGTGGTAGATTGCCTATTGCGTTTATATCTATGACTTTTTCTGAAGCTCAGGTTAATTATAGTGTAATTGAAAAAGAGTTGGCTGCTTTAAGATGGGCAGTCAAATCTCTTCGACCATTCTTATATGGTCAAAATTTATAATATATACTGATCATCAACCTTTAAGTTATCTTTCTAATATGAGGCAGGTTGATGGGAGAATAGCACGAACCTTAGAGGATTTATGCAATTTTGATTACGAAATACATTATGTACCGGGTAAATTAAATGTAATAGCTGATACCCTTTCCAGGTTGCCTTGTGCAGAAATTGAAACTGTAATAAATGGTCAGTTACAACACCCAAAGGTTTTGAGTTGATTAAAATTGAGGGGGAGGTGATTCATTGTTTAAGCGTTTTTCGTTGCTTTTGAATTGGAATATTAATGAACATATGGAAATAAGACAAATCACAATGAGAGAATTAATAGATAATGCTAATAAATATAGTATAACTTTAAATAAAAATGAGCGGAAAAGATTAAATATTATGAAAAATAGTAGAGTGCTAGTGGTTTCTGAAGCTATTCAGGCTTTTGCAAATAAATTTAACATTAATGTGTATTTTTATGATAATGATATGGTTTCGATTAAGTACATTGCTAAACCTGGATTAAACATTTGCCAAATTACGAGTTATTTGGGTACTCATTTTGATTATTTGAAGGAGTGTGATTCACAATTTGATTTAATAGATTTTGTTGAAAATCAAGGAAAGGTGAATGAAAATAGAATATTACATTATTTGCAAGATGATGAATTAATACAAGAGGTAATAAATATATCTAGTAATGTGTTAAGTTTGAATGTTGATGAGAATGACTGAGAAAAAACCTGAGGATGAAAGTGAGAGCGATACAATGAGGGAAAGAACGAATTCAAGCATTGAGGATGACTTAAATCAGTCTTTCTTAAGTAAAGATAATCCAAAAATCTACTTCGAAAATTATGTATATATATATATATATATATTATATATAATATAAATATATAAAATATTAATAAGATATATATAGATTTCTGATTATATATATTATATAGAGTAAATTATACTATATATATATATAATATAACTAGTATATATATATATATATATATATTATATATATATATTATATATATATATATATTTATAATATATATATATTTTATTATATATATATATTTTATATATATATATATTTATATATAATATATATATTTATATTATATATACTATTTAATATATATATATATTTATATATTAATATAATTTATATATATATATATATATCTTTTTAAAATATATATAATATATTTATATATTTATATATTTATATATTATATATATATATATATATATATATATATATATATATATATATATATATTATATATATATATATATATATATATATATATATATTATAATATATATATATATATATATATATATATATATATTGCGTCCCTTTTAAGAATTCGATTGAAGGAACACATGGTTTTAGGTAAATTTTGAAAAATTTACGTACATACGAATACGATAGAAGGAAGATGGTTTCAGGTAAATTTTGAATTATTTGTTACGCTTAGGTAAGGCTAGGCTAGGTTAGGTAACCAACTTGAGCTTGGTTTTAGCGATTAGTACGAACTAAAGCTATGTTCATAAGAGAGCAGGGAAACCCGTTAAGCTTTGGGGACAGTCCCAACTATCTACTATCTAGTTTCCTGATATAGAGTACCAACTAAGCTTACTAAGATTAAAATGTGAGACTTTTCTAAAGTAGTACCTGACTACATTGCCAGCCGAGAAACTCTTAAGATCAATTCGTACTTGTCAGGTATAATCTTCAAGCCTAAGATATTCCGAAAGTTTCAACGGTTGAATCCTTAATATTAATAAACTATAACTAAATTACATTTATAGAATATATTTAAAAGTAATAAACTAACTTATATCAAAATTATTCGTACTTACTCAAGTATAAGGAGTAACTAAATAATTTCTATATTTACATTATAATTAAATAGAATTATAAAAGTACAAAAATATTCTTAACCTTATAAAAAAGTATACCTTACAAAATTATATCTCTTAAGAGTACTTAAAATTAATAAAATAAATCCAATGTATCAATATATCAAATAAAATTAATTATATGGCTTAATTAATTATTAATGAGCCAAACACAGTTCCTAAAAATAAATAATCTTTAACAAAATAAAACAAGATTTCTACTGTCATGTGTTCACGAAATATTAACTGAAGAAAATAACAATAAGATTACTGAAGTCATTTAGTGAAAAAACTAATATTAATCGTAATCGTAGTCAAATAATACACTTGATTAAATGTACCAATAATTAGATTAACTAAGAATATATATATATATACTATATATATTATATATATATATATAATATATATATAATATAATAAATATATTTATATATATTATATATATAATATATATATATATATATATATATATATATATATATATATATATATATATATATATATATATATTATATATATATTTTATATATTATATTTTTTATATAGTATATGTAAAAAAATTATTAAAATTTTATATGATATAAAAACAGATTTGGATATCGTCGCTTGTTGGTTGATTTCTTTCAATTTAGCTTGACCTGAGTGGAAGTTGGAAGTCTCCAGGTCAAAAACTTTTAGTATCCTTTTAGAATCGATATCGATTGGATCTCTTTCCAAATTAAAGGAAAGGAAAGTTTCAACTTCAAGTATCAAATTCATTATCAAATCAGATTCATAATCGATTGGATCTCTTTCCAAATTAAGGAAAGTTTCAATTTATCAAAGTTTCGTACAAATTATAAAAGTGTTTGATATACGAAACATAATCATATCGAAAAAGGTTAAGTTCAAATATTTCATCTGTCAAGAGAGTGTATTGGTTTTACCTTTTAGCACTAATTTATTATTTATCGATTTATTTATTCATTTAGTCCTGCAGGAATTTATTTATTTATATGGGTATTAATTTCTATTTATTATTTATAATAGTGCGTATAAGGTACTTATTTGAAACCTCTCGAGTTGGACTATCGTCAGATGATAGCTGCATTAAATTTGCCTCGCTATCAATCTGACATAGCCTAGTTTTTTTCTAATTCAATTTAAATGAGTCCTAGATCAATTATCATTGAGGCTGAAAATCATATACAGCTTTGATTCAATTTCAAACGAAGAAGAGGCTCATATCTAACCTAAATAACCATTTGAAGCGGAAGATCGTCTCACACAGATGCTTTGACCGGTGAAAGAGAGAACAATCTTTCAAACCAAGGCTCTACAGTCTTCCATATTCAGGTGGGTTATATCATCCTTTAAATTTTCCGGCTCGATCGATATTTATTTAATTTCATTTCATTATTATTTCATTTCATTATTTATTAAGCAAATTGCTATTGTGGCTTATTTTAACTATTTCTAAGTTAGTCCTTTTGTAATACATTTATAGGAGGAGGACTGAAATAGCCGCTAAAGCTCTTAAGAAATTTCATCGTAGGCATTTTCGTAGATGAAATCTATTCAAAAACATCTGCGAACGAAAACCTATAAAAGCTTTAAATAACAAGAGAGAACTGTAACATAATTATATCAATAAAATTTATATCAGTGATATGTTTGGATTTATCCTCACATAAAGTTGAAAGATTGTTTCTTCATTAGGATTGTTTTGGCTCAAATAAAGTTGAAAGATTCTTTCCATTAGGATTTCTTTTAACTTAAATAAAGTTGCTAGAAATCCCCTTTCGGTATAGTTCTCTCTTGCATAATAAGTTATAGTATATTTGCGAAATTCTTACTAGGTTTTTTTGAATTAAAAATTAAAATATTTCAAATCAAAGTCGAAAGTTTCATGAAAATCTTTTCTTTAAATGACGCCATAAAACTAGTTTCCTGACTAAATAAAGCTTGGGGAACATTTAGTGAGCGAAATAAAAAGGAAAGTTTTTTCGCTCATTCATAATAGTTTGCTCATTCATTTCTTAGTAAAATCAAAACAAAAATTAGTTTTTATTAAGCAAAAAATTGATATACGTGAATTGCGTATATCACAAAATACTAAATTTCATAAAATCATTTTTGAAAACATAACGTGCTTCAAATTTAAACTTTCACTGTGATTGCGTAAGTCTGGCAATTACTTGTTCAAAATTTAAATTTTTTCAATATATTTGTGTAGGTGTAAGTTTGTGTGTGTGATTGCATACATACTGCATGCTATATTAAAACTCCGTAAAAGTATCACTCAATAATTTTTTCTTTTTCTGCAATATATCTTTTTAAGTAAACTTGTCACGTGACCTCCAGACTAAGAAGAAAATGGAGTCAGACATTGCTGTAGTTTCTTCTCTGATTCAGGATATGGAAGAGTCTATTTCCACTACTGAATTTGGAGTAAGTATAGGAGCTATGGGCCCAGAAGAGGAAGAAAGAGTGACGGAGGAAATTAAGTCAAAATTAGCTCCACTGAAAAGATCTAGAGGAGTGGTGAAGAGGAAAATTACTCTTCAGTTAAAACAAATTGTAGATATCATGAAAAGTGATGATAAAACGATCATTCCTTCATTATTACAGGAGGTGTCCTCCAGATTGAAGGAAGTGAGTAAATATGATGGAGAAATTGAGGCATTAATCTGCGCCTCAGATCTTCTTCAGTTCAATTCAGTTTTGTTAGATGAAGAACTGGTTAGTTCCACGCACTACCATCTTCATCAGCAAAAAATTCTTCATTTATTACAAACTGATGCTCAGCATTTCAAGGATCAGCTCCTCGGAGGATCGAACCATCACTTGGATGAGGCTCCACCCTCTCCAAGAACCTTCAAGCAAGAAATCAAAATACCTTCTTTAAAATGCAAGAACTTTTCAGGTGAGGCAGACCGACTGCAATTCAGATCTTTTCTCTTATCCTTTGAAAATATCATAGGATACAGACGCGATCTGACCGACGCGTCAAAACTTCAGTATTTAAAATCCCATTTATCTGGTCTTGCACAGAAAGATGTAGAGCACCTTCCTAATGTAGATTTCAATTATGAGGTGGCTCTAAAAATATTAAAAGATTTGTATTTGGATGAGTCATTCATTATCGATTCACTTTTGCACCAAATTTACAAAGCTCCTGTTTTGAGTTCTCATAACTTAAACGAAATCAGAACTTTTTTATCAGAGGTGCGTGCACACCTTCATGAACTAAAGGAATTTGGTGCGGATTTTTTGGAGGAGGGTTCTGCCGGGTGCTTGTTACTCAGTCACATTGTGGTAGATAAATTACCAAAGAATTTCCTGCGAGAGCTCAAAATATCAACTCATGAGGATTATCCCTCTCTTAACACAATTTTTGACAATTACCACATTGTCTTAAAATCAATGGAGAGGATGAAGGGAGAGAAACCCTCTTCTTCATCTTCTGTATATATATATATAATATATATTATATTACTATACTATATATATATATACTATAATATATATATATTTATTATATATATATATTATATATATATATATTTCGTCACGATCGTTTTGTATTTTATTATTTTGCCGGTGTTTGCAATGAGTAGCAAGTGAAAACGGTTAAGAATGCAAACATGCAAAATAAGACTATTTTAGAGGTTTTATCCCTGGAGGCTAAGGCAGTCGATTATTTGCCTAATTTTGATGTTACGTTGTATGAAAAGCTGATTGAGAAAATTGTGGTCTTCGCACAGCTCGAAACGACTGTTTTGTAAAGCCGTTTTTAGCCTCCAAGATTATTAGTTTGGTATAATTGCAGGAGGAATATGTCAAAGTAATTTAAATAAGGGACTATTCCTCAACTGCAACGTAAAGTAAGTTAGAATATTCACAAAGTTGCACTAGTTAGAATATATAATAACGATAGGGTTAACGATTATAACCTTTTACGATATAACGATGCTTAACGACCAACACAGGACCTCCGTGAATATCTATAAGGATTATTTAAACTTTTAACAAAGTATTTTAACAAACGATATTTTAAAGGTTGCTTACATAGCAGCAGCTACAACAAAAGTGATAATGAAAATTATGGCAACCTCGCCAAGTGAAGCTACCTTTAACCTCCAGGAACATTTGACCTCCTTTTGTTGCCAGAATTTCTAGGCGACTAAGTAATAATTATTAATATATTATAGTATATATATATATAATATATTATATATATATAATATATATATATATATAATATATATATATATATATATATATATATATATATATATATATATATATATTATATTATATATATATATTATATATATATATATATATATATATATATATATATATATATATATATTATATATTGGTGATAGAATGAAGCCTGAATTTTGCATAACGCAGGTCGAGGTTTTTTGCGGTTCCTAAATTTTCAACACCGCGGTTGCGGTTCTTAAATTTATTACTGGAACTGGCGGTTGCGGCTGTGCATAACAAATTAAACATTGCTTTATTTTACTACTAACTACTACTACTTATAAAATAATAATATAATAATATATATAATAATAATAAATATAATTAATAGTTAATTATTTATTATTATTATTATTATTATATTTTATATTATTTTAATTATTTATTATTTTATTATTAATTTTTATTATTATTTTATTAGTTTTTATTTTATTAGTTTTATTTTATTAGTTTTTTTTATTAGTTTTTTTATTAGTTTTTTATAGTTATTTTATCATTGTTTTTTATTATTGTAATTTTATTTTTCCGTTTCTTATTATTATTACCTTGAATTTTAAAAATTTTGATCGCTTATGTGTAATTTAGCCTTGTTTACAAGATTACCAGGGTGCGGGACGGGACCCAACTCAATCATTTGTACACCATCCACTTCTTTCATCACTTCTCCTTCTATGGAAACTGGAAAGTATTCGATTAAAGGATGCTTCTTTAGTTATTCGTGCTTGTAATTGAATTTTAGATGCGGCAAGTTAGATATAAGATAACAATTTCTGGAGCCCCATTTCTCCGGTTTACCATTCGTGGCTCTGTTAAATCTATCCTTTTCTTCCTTCACAAATTAATCCAGCACGCTGAAAAGTTGTTCGCTTGGTATAATACTAGAAGTAGGCTGACAACCATCTTAAGCCTTCATCTCCAACTCTTGAATTATGTTCGTTTTCTCTCCACCACATTAGAGGATCATCTCCGGGTCGTCCTTTTTTTCCTTTTTGATAATTTTTAACTTATTCATCCAAAACACTTTTTTAAACTTCTATTTCTGTATATGCATCACTAGTTGATGCTATGAAGTCATCATTACTGACGAGGTTTGAAACAGAGTTTTTTGCTTGGATGTTGAAGGTTGCTTTATTTTTGCAGTTTTTCTTTAAGGACATCTGTTATATATATCTTTTCCCATATTCTGAAGAAAGTTCCTTATAATGGTAGTTTTTGTTATTTGTAAGCCTGAGGCTGTTCAAACATAAGAGCTGTAAAAAATTCCGGCTTCATGTATCGGAGGATACCTAATACGCTTGGCGATGGATGTAGCAAGCAAATTTCTTTCCAAATCTTGCACAGTTGATTTAATTCCCTCTTCAACCTCGAAATCTGAGGTCTGGTGAAACAGAGTTTTGGTTAGAGACAATCAAAATAAAAGATTATTGTGATAGTAGAAGCAGCCGTATTGTCTCCAAAGTGGGGTAGCGTACCTCACGCTGTGGGGTACACAAGTGATACTTGGGGTACGCCAAAGAAGTGGGCTCAAAGATCAACTTGCGAGTGTATGACGTGTTAGCACTGAGTGTGAGGTTTCTCTCTCAATGTTCACCCGTGTCTTTATTATTTAAATTATATTATATTATTATATTGCAATATTTATATATTAATTATGTTATATTTTTAGCCTATAGGGGTACAATTATAGATTAATTTTCGTCCTATGGGGTACGCGTCAAAAGTAATGGAGACAGCTGATGATGAGGACTGATGAAGATAACCTTTTAGTAATCTCTTCAATATCTCCCAATATTTCATTAGAATAAAACAAAACTATTAGAGTTGTCTTACCTTATAGGTTATTTGAGAAGTAAATATCTTAGAGTTAGTAGCTTGAGGAGTAAAGGCAAACCGAATACTTGTTTTCAGAGAGAGTAGAGAGAGGAGAGAGAGGAAGAGAGAGAGGAGAGAGGGGAGAGAGAGAGAGAGGAGAGAGAGAGAGAGAGAGAGAGAAGAGAGAGAGAGAGAGAGAGAGGAGAGAAGAGAGAGAGAGCGAGAGAGAGAAGAGAGAGAGAGGAGAGAAGAGGAGAGAAGAGAGAGAGAGAGAGAGAGGGAGAGAGAGAGAGAGAGAGGGAGAAGAGAGAGAGGAGAGAGGAGAAGAGGAGAAGAAGAGAGAGAGAGAGAGAGAGAGAGAGAGAGAGAGAGAGAGAGAGAGAGAGAGAGGAGAGAGAGAGGAGAGGAGAGGAGAATATGGAAGTATCTACTTCCTGACAACCGCAATTGCGATTGTGAAGACCATTGACACCGCGGTTACGGTGCAGTTTTTGCGTTGTGTAGCCAGGGACAAGCCGCGGTCGATTTGCGGCCGTCTTAATCGATCCATCA
>JABUQX010003045.1:0-10000 GCA_015478945.1 Trachelipus rathkii
TTGTTCAATCTCATGCCTGGCGATTAAAGTTAAAATTAGGCAAGAATGATTTTAGAAATTTATATAATTTATTCCATTTTCTCTTAGAAATTTAAATTTTGGTCCTCCACTTTATACGTATCGATAAATCATATAATAATTTGTATATGTTTATATAATTCACATATATGTAAAAGGTTGAAATTAATAATATATATATATAAATATATATATATATAATAAACGCTTTCAAGAAGACTCAGATGGAAACATAACCTAATCTCGAACGACCGAAAATCTAAAAAGTTAAAAAGTCTAAACACTTAAAACTTATTTAAAGTCTATTTTATTAGAACAATAGTGAAAGGCTTTTATTTTTTTTTTTTTTATTACAAGAATATAATAAAGAATATTAAAAAAGAATTTTTACGGTTTCAATTACGTTCGTAATTTGTGAAGCTGTGCGATGTGTGTGTGGATTTAACCTTTTAGGTTTAATTTGAATAAAAAAATTAGTGATAATTGGTTCAAAATTATTAACAGAAATTTTAATAATTTTCATTTTGAGGTTCAATGCGTTTGAAGCATTTAGGTGCTCTTTTTTTTTACTTTGTTCAGGAAATCCTGTTCATGATCTGTGTGAGTGTGTGTGTTGTGTGTGTGTTGTGTGTGTGTGTTGTGTGTGTGTGTTGTTGTGTGTGCGTATAATAAAAACCCAATTCAGTTGTTTTTTTGGGTTTGGGTGTATGGTCGATTGTGTGTTTGTTTGTTGTGGTGACTGTTTGAATGACGGACAGAGAAGATGTATGGTGGGTTCAGCCTGGGGTTCCGTATGACCTTGCAACGTTCGTTGGCCTGAAAGCTACATGATCTGTGGATATCACCTCGCTAACTCTCTATTAACATTTTATTACTGTCCGAAACCCATCTGCCAGTTATTCTTTTCAAATAAATTTAATATCTCATACTCAGCTTGTTTTAAATTTCAGACTAAAGATGGTAGTCTGTGCCTATATAAACATTAAACACTCATGTAACACGTCTTGAGAATCTGGAATCTCGTATGTGGCATGTTCTGTGGCTTAAAATCTTTCTTCTACTACTATGATTATAATTGTTTGCTACTGCTCCAATAATGGAACAGATTTTACCTCCTTTTTGAATATCTAGTACTTCTCTGAACTGTTACTTCTCCATCCATATGCTGAATCATCTATTTAGGGATTCAACGTACAGTCACACTGAGTGGTCCTGGCTCCTCTCATACTGATGCGGAGGGGAGGCGGCCAAAACATCAGTATTCTGAACGATCTGGAACAGTTAACTTTAAAGAACCTACACACATACCAGTCGTCCTAACCTATTCTTGAACACGCTTGTTTATGTTTCACCACTACTTCTCGATAAAATACACCATTTTTTCTCCTATCGGTAACTCGACCACAATCTTGTAGCTCTTTTAATTTTAAAAACCTTTTTCTCCAGCAGCTCAACCATGCTCAAACGTACTTTCTGGCACTTTAATCGGGCTAATTGGGGGGGGGGGCGTTGCAATCGTTTCTTGCAAACTATATTGGAGAGAATCTTGCTCTGACTCCAGGAGGACGCTTCGGTCATAATATATATATATATATATAATATATATATAATATATATATAATAATATATATAATAAAGTAGTAGTATATAATATATATATAATATATATATATATATTGGAAAAATTTAATAAAAAATGAGGTGTGAAAAAAAAAATGTACATTGGTACAAAGTAATCATTAACTAGACGTAAAAATATTTATTACCAATATGTGCGTAAATTAATCACTGAAATTTCGTTAGCGTAACTGGAAATTAAAAGAAATACTTAACGCAATATATAGTTTTTTTCTTTCAACTTGCGAAAAGTACATAACTCTGAAACATGACTAACATGGCTTACTGCATTAAGTGTACGAAAACTAAATTTCCGAAAACAATTCATAAAACAGAATTTTTTCTTGCTAATTTGATCACGTAAAAAATGCGGACGTACGATTATATCGACTGTTAATTAATTATTATTATTATTATTATGAATTATTATTATTATTATTATTTATTATGATTAATTATTATTATTATTATTATTATTATTTTTATTATTATTATTATAATATTATCATCATTATTATATTATCTTTATTATTATTATTATTATTATTATAAAAAATATTATAATTATAGATAAAATCATTAAAACTTTTATAAATAAGAAAATTGTCGAAGAAAAAGCAGAAGAATAATAGGGATGGCTTTGACATTCCTTTTCAGATTCCAAACATAGATAGATTTAATTATGAAAATACCAGGTTAAGGAAAATAATTAAATACCACATCAAGTCCAAATCTAACACTAAAGAAATAAAACTCAGATGTTACTACAAGCCATTGAAACTTTCTTCTATGTTTTCTGAAAGAGCTAGTGGGACTAAGGAGAATGTGAATCATGTGATATACCAATTTCCCTGTAATAAAGATGGCTGTAATGCCTCTTACATCGGGTATACCACTAATTCTCTCAAACTCCGTGTCTCACAACATAGATACAGCCCAGTAAGATCTTTGAGCACTTTAAAAACGAACATGGAACCCCCAAACCCCAATCTCGATATTTCTAATTTTTGGCATTCTACAACGTGCAGGAACTTTCCTTTGATTGAGGCTGCTAGTCTCTTAATAAAAAGCAATGGCAAAATTATCCAAAACATCAGTTAATGAGAATGAGAATTTTTTGAACATTTTTTAGGTTTGACTAGATAGAATCTCTTTATTGATATATTTATTATTTAAGGATTTTAGATTTACGTTAGTTATAAAAAAAAAATAAAAAAAAAAAAAAAAATATTTTGTTCCTTCAAATTTATATTTAAATAATATTTATTTTGTTTCATCAATTGTTAAATTAGTCTTGAACTCGTCTCCGATGATGCTGAAGTGGCCAGGCGAAATATTAGATGAAAAGTTCAGTAAACGATTTGTTCTTTTTATCTAGAATAGTCCTTAAGAAAATCAATCATGAAGTTGATACCTTTAGGAAATTGGAAAAGGCTTGTAAATCTCATATTAAATTAGAAGCTGATATAAAATTTCAATAATAATAATAATAAATTATTTATTATATTATTATTATTATTATTATTATTATTATTATTTATTATTATATTATTATTATTATTATTATTATTATTATTATTATTATTATTATTATTATTATTATAATAATAATAATAATAATAATAATAATAATAATAATAATAATAATAATAATAATAATAATAATATAATAATAATAATAATAATAATAATAATAAATTATTTATTATTATTATTATTATTATTATTATTATTATTATTAATAAAAATATTGTGGTAGAGGGCGCAGCAACTTTTTTGATCAAAAACAGCTGGCTCTGAAGGACTTGCATTTCCGGTGTTAAATAAATGATTCCTGATGATAAACCATGGACTGAATTACTATGTTCAGGCCCAACTGGGGCTTAGTACTCAACAAAAACCTCATGTTCAATATAATTCTCAGCTTGTCCTTGATCGGTCCTCCAAGGCCAGCTGAAGAGGGTATTCCCCAGGACCCAAATGTTTTAGAAGAGCTCTTTCCTGCTGATACGAGCAAGTAGGTATTTTTGTTTCACTGGTGCATGACAATGAAACCGCAGAACATGAAGTGACTGAGAGGAAATAATGAAAGGCATGAGAATAATGTTTCTAAGGTGATGGAGGGAATAAATGAAGTCTTTACTCCTCTCATGACTTCTAATGAAGGCGATGACAGCTTTGTCGTGATGGCAATAGGGAACCCTCCTTGTTCAGTATAACTTTGTTACAGCGTCAGACAGCTTCGAGATATTCGTTCAGCTTGGACTTTGTAGTGAGTTCTGATAGGCTGAAGAATAAGATGAAAGAATAGTGTTTTCTAACGTGTTCGTATTTAGAATGGATGGAGGAACACCACCCAGCGCAATACAAACAGATTTATGTATTCTTTTGGTCTGGTTTCTGTACAAAGGTATTTTATCTTGTATCGAATATTTCTGAAAAGTTGGTTTATTTTTACTTCTTTAATGCAGTCTCTTAAACTTATCATCAATTTAATTATCATCAATTTAATTATCATCAATAGTCGAATGAGACACTTAAGATTGCCAAACATCCATGATATTTTTTAAATTTTTCCTCGAGCGTTAAGAGAAATATTGATAAAAGAAGGAAATATGATTCAAAACTATCAATGAGAATTAAGAACAGAGTCAAAGATCTTGAAAGGAATAAAGGTGTGCGATATAGGGGCGATCAGTAGAAAGTTTAAAATTGCTACCCTTCCTTTAGAATAGGTTTTAAATAGGAGATATTCTGAAACTGAAGAAAAACACGGTATTTTTCCTGTAAACACATGTATAAACATTTAAATTCCGAGTGACAGTTGTGATTTAACAGACAGATTAAGCCGACTTTTTTCTAGGGAAATACTACTGTCAATAATACTAATGAAAAATCATTTTTAATATTCACAGAGCTGTTTTCTTCAGGTCTTTTATGGAACGGTCACGTCGATTCTGATTCTGAAAAGGTCTCTTCAAGGTCATGGGTTCAGAGCATATTTTTTTTTACTTTTAGAGATAAATTAGATTAAGGATTAAGTTTTTAATAACACTTATACAATAGTGATAATTGTGACAAACTAAATTCAATTTGATCAAAATAAATGATCATGTAATGAGGTGTTGCCGTTTCTTTATTTATTAGGAAACGTACATCTTTTTGTCGATATGAAATTTATATTTTTATTACATATAATTTCAGGACTTGAACGGGAAACCCCGAGAATATTTCTAAAGCAACGTATTAAGTTGATGGAGATAAGAAGAAAATTACACTCGTATTATAAAGAAAATCATTCTTTCTTTAGAAGAACTGACAATGAGAAGTACAGACTTCTGATTTGCATTCACTTAGCCTTATAAGTTGCAATAAAATATAGAATCAAAAGACTGAACAACGGTTTAATCTTCAAGCAAGTTTCCAAAAAACTTTGCGTCATACAAAATGATTTATTAACCAATTATATGAATGACAAAAACTTCCACGTAAATGCCCTCGTGTGTATTCAAAATATTAAGAATTTGGAAAATATGGACAGAATATTAGATAATCGCTACAAAATATTTCGTGCTCTTTACAACAGAACTGTCAAAGAGAAGTACAGAAGGTTCATTAACAAGCACTTCAGAGAGAGTTCATTGATGAGGGAAAGAATCGAAACGCTACGAACTTTTTTTAGTTTAAAAGATGCAGCAAACCTTTGCAATTATAAAGTACTTTTGAAATACAGTTTATTACTTATTACCATGGAAATACACTAATAGAGTTACTGGCAAGGCTGGGGATTTTTTTTTTTTTTAAGAAAAAAATCAAAAATTGATTTTTTTTATTTTTTTAGATTCGTGACGTCAAACGAAAATATATATATATATATATATATATATATATATATATAATATATAATATATATATATATTATATTATATATATATAATATATTATATTATATATATATATATAGTATAATATATATATATAAAGTAACAATAAGAATACGCAGAATCCAATCTATTATGTCCAAGTCAACCCATAAAAATTAAGAATTAAGAATAATTTTTAACAATAATTAATGAATAGTAATTATAATTAAGAAGCCACATGGATCTACCTAGACTGTCCCAGTCAACCAACAATAATTAATGACGAATAATAATAATTAAGAAGCCGCATTGGCCCCTCTAGAATGTCCCAGTCAATCCATAATAATTAATAAATAAGAATAATAATTCAGAATCCGCATAGGCCTATCTAGACTGTCCCAGTCAACCCATAATAATTAAGAAGCCGCATTAAACCCTCTGGAATGTCCCAGTCAACCCATAATAAATAAGAATAATACTTCAGAAATCGCATGGTCCTATTTAGACTGTCCCAGTCAACCAATAAAAATTAATAATTAAGAAGCCACATTGGCCCCTTTAGAATGTCCCAGTAAACCCATAATAAATAATAATACTTTAGAAGACGCATGGGCCTATCTAGACAACTTCACACCTATTCTTATACTCAAAGCCAAAAATCTTCCTCCTCGATGCTCTACGTTGTGCCCTCTCCAGCATATCAATGTCTTTTCTAATAAGGGTGCTAAAATTGTAGACAATATTCAAATACTGGCCTAACATATCTATTATACGATATTTTGACCATATTCTTATGAAGTTGCGTAAGGATCTTACCGATTGTCTACTTAAATATTTCCCCCAACTTAACATTAATTTGATTTTTAATTCTTCTTTCAAGATAGCATCTTTTTGCAACCATAAAGATAGGACACCTACCTCGCTCCGTTCCTCCGTTATTTATAAATTTACATATGGCGGCTGTGATGTCTCTTCGTTGGTAGCACGGCTCGCCAACTCAATGTAAGGGTGGACGAGCACAGGGGTTTTTCTTCCCGCACCAACGTTTTACGCAATTCGGCGATAAGGGATCATTCTCATATAAATGACCATACTTTAATTTACACAAATTTTACTGCATTGTCACAAAGCCCCCAGCCAACCTACACATTATAGAATCCTTATACATCGCCAACACCAAACCTTGCCTCAATAACGATAGCGGCTCATACAAATTACTACTCCTTTAAGCAGTCGTGGAGGTGTAATTTAACAGGATTACCATTCCTTTATTCTCCTTCGACTTAAATAGTAAGTGTCACCCGGAATTAAGTGTTGTTATTTTTTTTCATAATTTAATTTACTAAAGTTCCCATGTTATAAACTTAGAAGTCATTTATGGTTAAGTTACATGATGGCCTCAGTCATATGCGTCCTGTTGTTAGTGTTCATCTTATGTGCTTTGCTGCGTTCAGCGTTTGTATTTTCACCGTTGAACAGTGGTGTGTAGCGTTTATAATTTAAGAATAAAACCCTGTACAGTAAATATTTATCTTGCTCATAAGTTATGTGTCTCCATTACTTATTTTATGTATAGCTTACTATTATCATGTATTTTTTTTATCCTGATGATAGAAACAATAGACTTTCGAAGCGTTGTATGCTTATAAAAAAAAGTTTCTCCTTGTCGAAGGCCCTGGTGCTGTTTTTCATCCTTAAACTAAGATTCCCGACAAATAGAAGTTGGATCGATATATATATATATATATATATATATATATATTATATATATATTATATATATTTAATATAGAGTAATATATTATAATATATATATATATATATATATATATATATATATATTTTGTACAAATATATATTTTATATTTTTATTACAAAAAAAACAACTTTGAGACCGACTTAGAGGTGCATTGTTGTGTGATGCTTTTTGTGCTCTGTCATAATATTTTCTGTCACTGTCAATTTAATTAATGCACTTAATTATTACTGACGCCTGATGATCGGCACTTGTTTTATCCCAATAAATTAACTAAGTTGCATCCACCTGAAAAAGAAGAAAAGAAAAAAATTGTTCCTATGAACAACTAAAAAATTAGCTATGCTTGTTCTATCTTAGCTATCATACTAGCACTATATTAAAAGCACTATATTGCTGTCGCTATACCACCACCAATGCTGATTAGCATTTAATATTATATTAAATATTTAATTAATTTTAATATTGGCCAACAACAAGTTACTAATACCGGTTATTTATTATTTCTGAGATCTTTTGCAGGCCAGAAGAGGCAAGAAGCAAATCCTTGGAAGCTCAACAAAAGCTATATTACCTTAAATAATCTTTATGGAAGACAAGTCAAAAGGCAAGAGAAGATTCAAGGTTACAAATTTATTGGGTGAGTAAGTGTGGCTTATCAGGCTGTTACTTTACTTTTTCTTGAATCACTTTGTTTTATATAAAGTATGCCGAAATAGGCAGGGAATCCTAATTAACTATAACATTTTAAAGGTCATAGCCACATTTGGCTCATTTGTCACTGTTAGCATAAAAGAGTCACCATTAAGCAGTTTTGGTCATTTTTCTTCTTGTAAGTTGTGCATCATTTGTATATGTAACAAATAATTTCAAAAGCATAGATTTAGGAGGTTGGCCTTAAAAGTGCCAACTTTAAAAGGCTCCCATTTGTTTCTCAGCTTGGAGCTTGTTGCTGTTGTGATGGAGCTGGATTTTGGCTTGGAGCATCTTCTAACACCTTTACATTCAAATAATTCCTTATATTTTTAATATTTAAATTCCACTAAAGAATAATTTAAGAAATTAAAAGTAAAATTTTTCCTTTTTTTATTATCTTTATATTTAAATATATTTTTTTTACATAGTCAAGATAAATTAAATTTAGTAAATTGTTTTTACATTTTCTATAAATTCTTGATATTTCATCTTGATATTTTGTAAATGGAACCCTCGGCGAGACTATCTGCCTAACTTTCTTCTCAGATTAAAGCCTCCAAACCGAGATTAATAATCCCCTAGACAACAGAAGGAAATCTACATTAATTACTAGAACCCGTAAGAAGCAACAGCTTCTTGACAAATTCGTTAGCCTGTCCGAGTATTTCTACTTTCCTCCTGACTCTTTACATAACTATTCTCCACGATGGACTTACAAGACATATTCTAAACAAAATTAAAAGTGCTGCGACACAGTTTCCCAACCATCCCCAGGAAAACGTTACTCCTCCTGTTGCTTAATTAACGAAGGGGTCGACGACGTACGTAATTTCATCCATGATGGCAAAATCAATGTGAAAGGTAAATGTATACCAGTAATATCCCTGTCGTGTCGACAAATCTTTAAAGATGACAACCGAATGCCCATTGCCTAGGGAAGGTAAACGGTCAACGTTTTAAGGGACACCTGATGCAGTGGTGTAATTGTTAAACGCAATCTTGTCGACGAAAGACAACTCACAGATAACTTCAGGAAAATGTTACTAATTGACAGTACTTTGAGGTTAGTGCCGGAAGGCACATATTTTTGTCGAAGCCCCATTTTATACAGGAGAGGTAGAAGCACTCTCCCTGGATGGTGCGCTATATGATCTAATAATTGGAAACATCGAAGGCGCCCTCGGACCCGAAATCATCGATATCGAAACGAAAGAGGCAGCGGACTCTAAAGACGTCACTAGCATCAAATATGGAAAAGAGATAACCGATATCAGGAATACCCAGGGAGTCGGCGCTATTATCTATAACAATAACGAGTCGGCAAAGCCCGCCTGCGCCTTAAACGAGGTGAATCAACAAAACGAACCTATCGCGAGTAGTTTACATAAGTCCAGGACTGATGAACCAAACCCAAATGCGTGTAAAAGAAACGACGCCGCTTTACACTAATACAAACTGAGATTATTTACGGAATAAGGAGTAGAAGTCCAGAAGAAAAATTAAACATGGAACAAGAAATGGGGAAACCCATCAATGCCACAGTATAAATGCCGAAGAAAAGACGAGTAGTTCATCCTGCAAACCGACCATCCTCCACTCGAGGCAAAACTCACGAATTCTAATGGGAAAGCTTCCCGGCATCCGCGATAGGCCTGGCCAGCCAGCGGAATAGTCGTTAGGCCCGTGGAACCCAAGGACCTTTCTCGATGGGTCCCACTGACAGGTCGTAAGACCTTCCTGAGTGAGGACGGTATATATATATATATATATAATATTATATATATATATATATTATATATATATAATATATATATATATATATTATAATATAATATATATAATATATATATATATAAATAATATATAAATATATATTCAAACTTTCAACTATTTATTTTTTTCAAATATATATAAATAATATTATATATATATATATATTAAATATATATATATTATATAATATATATCTGTCAGACTATGTGTTATATATTTATAATAATATATATTATATTCGTTTTTTTTTTTTTTTTTTTAAAGTTGTTCCCATGATA
>JABUQX010003045.1:12500-23538 GCA_015478945.1 Trachelipus rathkii
TTTTTCGAATAATGTAACGATTTTTATGTAACATCCTGTTAAAGGGAAGTGCCTATATATAAATATATATATATAATATATATATATATTTATATAATATATATATATAATATATATATATATATATATATATATATCAGCCATAAGCCAGGCGACTCAAGCCACCGACGATGAAGTAAAACTCAACCTAACCTATATTGAACGGCGATGAAGGAAATTTCGACCTAACATACATGGGTCAACTTTGCCGTGACACTGTTTCTCTGGTTTGCGGGTATGATTTTTGCACTTCAGAAAATATCCCGAGATGTCATTCTGCCTCGGTCGTTGCTAAACATAAAATTCGTAAAAAAAAATACATTAAATAATTACTTTTTATTAAAAAAAATTTATCCTGTTTATTCCCAGTGAAACGTTGTTAGTATCATATAATAACAATATATGAAGAAAAAAAAATTATCTGCACCATAAATAGGATAAGGACGTATATAATGAAAACAAATGTTAGTTTTCAATGCCACAAAAACATCCTTAATCGATCTACGTAGTTAATATTCTTTTCAAAATAGGTGTCGAGCTGTCCAATAAGGTTCCAATTGATTAGTACGTCAAAGTGAACTAGAATTGGTAATTTAAAACCTTTCAACAGAATTTTCAGGCTGATGGATTTGGAGTGACAAACTTTTGACCATGGAGCCTATTTTAATCAATAAATCTATAGTCATCTAAAGAATTGAGTAACAATTTGTACACTTTAAAGAAATACTAAAAACTTTTTCCATCTTAATTTTCTTGTTTTTCTTTGAACTACTTTTGGTCTTTTTTATTTCTTCTCAATTTCGTTTCCACCTCTTCTTATAACGTCCACACTCGACCACAACCGTAAATTGATACGTTATTTAAAGTATCTTATATCAATTTTGTATTAAATCTTTTGTGTTGAAGGTTTTCTTTTCATTTTATTCACCTGTTAAAATGTCTGTCACGAATATAATTAATACTTAATTTTTTTTTCACATTTAAATCACGATAGATTTTGCCCTACTTATATTTCCGATCTAAATACTCCATTGTCTTGTATTACTTATAGGTATTATAGATCCGGGTCTCTATTAGTAATTAAGTTAGTATACAAACTATTACACATATACATCTGTTACTAATTCTTGAGATTAATTTTTAATGTGTATTTATTTAAAATATTTTTATCACCTACTGGACGGGTACTCAAAATTTTTAAAGCCCCTCGTTAATTTTATATATAATATATATATATATATATATATATTATATATAATATAATATTATATATATATATATATAATATATATATATATATATATGATATTGCCGGTTATATTTTATTAAAAAGAACTACTGGCGACTCATGCGAAAGGTTGAGAAACGATGGTCGAAAGATGACAATAATAGTAAATCCATTCGGCTGAGTAAATAATCGACGGGGCGATTGCTCAATGAGCGGTGAGAATAGACTCTACAAAAGGAATATATTTTTAACACTTAGTTACACGTAACGATTGAGACTAAAAGTGAAAGAAATTACTATACACTCAACAGTAATTGCAATTTAAGGTAAAATACTCTAATAATGCAAATACTAAATCATAATCTTATCAGCATTTTCTAGTAAAAGTCAGGTAATTGTCTAGTATTGGTGACCTCCAGTTCACGTACATAGTATATAAAAATAAAATTATAAACATTTCATTCATCAAAAAAATGGGTTTTAAAAAATTAATTTGAAAGTTTTTTTTACGCAATTGAGTTTATATTTTGTGTTAATATTTTCACTAAAAATATTATAATATTAAGCTCTGAAAGTCATAACAATTCGGCTTTTTTTTCCGTTCGTTGTAGGGATAGATGATCACTGTTATGAAATGCGTTTCAGGATTATCTGATACATCTTATATTCGAGGTATTATTTTGTTATGAATCGAATTTTTTCACTAATTTCGAGAATCGATATGTGAATATGCATAGTGTAATGGCCGTAAATAGTATCAATTGAAATGTAATGAAATGTGTAAAACTGAATATTTGTTTCGTAATATACAATTAGGAGTAAAAAAATGTACGAATTTAATATCAGAACATGTCAAATATCGAAATTAAACGACTACAGTATATAGTTATGTATACCAAGGTGCTTTGGATAATGTATAATGTATAGGTAGATCTTGTATAGGGGTGTGTTGGGTTATTTGTGGTGGGTATATATATATTATATAGTATAGTATTTAGTATATATTTTTTTATATAATATATATATAAAATATTATATTAGTATTATATTAGTTTTATCTATAATGATATATAATAGTTATATTTTATATTTATAGATCATACAGCCTCAATAGCGGGGGCTAGTATATAGTATAGTCAGGTAGCTGGCAACAATTATTAGTGGATTTTCAATAAATATTTTAAAATTTTTCAACAAAGAGTGTGAGAGAGAATGATTGTAAATTATTGCAATGCATGCTGTTACGGTTTATAACGATATTAACTCCGGATAAGTATTAAACATTAATTTTTCTAGAGACTGATGATGCTTATGATTACGATGTAACCATTCCTCAACACAGCAGATAATAACTTGGACCGACGTGTAATTTGTCCGCGCACATGAGATTTTGACGAAGTCATCGCTGTGTATGTTTTGGATTTTGTGGTGAAGGTTGGGTTGAGATTTTCCTGCTCTTTAAGAGCTTTAATTTTTATTTTTGCATGTGAATAATTGTAGTTGTTAGGTTGGCCTCAGGATAGTAGTTTGATTTGTATAAAACATTAGACTTTGTCTTGTATATTTTTAAACAAAATCTGTATGTCTATTTAATGAGTGAACTTTCATTTGAGAGTAAATGTGGGTAGAGGTTTAATGATGGTGAGCTCTGTGTTAAGTCCAGCGCGAAAGAGTGTTGGTACTGCAAGATAATAATTGTTTCTTTAAGTGGGTCTGTTGTATGTGTTATTTTCGCTGGGTTACCTAGAAACTACAGGATATCAAGTGTAGTATAGTTAGCCAGATAAAAATGAGATTGTGTATCTTATGGCGTCTCAATCGAGGTGTAGCAATAGTTACGAGAGAGGAGTATATGTTGGGTAATGTGGATAAATCAGGTGGGTGCAAAAATCTTGAAAGCTCTCACAAGGTTAGTGTGCGGTTGGAGAAGAGATACTGTGGTGTGCGGAACGTAAGAAAAGCAGACTCCTCAGAAAATGGATAGAAAGATAATAAGAGGAGGGCTTCTTCGTTAGAAGGAAGAATTGTAACTGTTGCAAACAGTTGTGCTTCTTCAATCTGGCTGCGAGGGTCGATTATTGGACGTGCCCCGAGAATATGGTGGAACAAGAGGCTTTGGAGTTGAGTTGTTGAAGAGCGTATCGCCCGAGAAAGATAGCCGTCGGACTTACAGAGAATGTGAATGAGTTGACATCGGTTATGCCTGGGCTAAGATACGCATGTGTAGTGGAACTTCTCGCAGCAATGGTAAAAGGTAATTGATAGTGCACATGGCTATACGTTAAGGTTCCGTATTTGGAATCAAAAGACTTCATTAATTATTATATTAAGAAGTTGGTGTGGTGAATAAAAATAATTTATGAGTGGAATATAGGAATATTATCCCGAAAGTTGGTGACCGTTTTGAATGAGACAGTATTTTTTTAAACTGTGACTGATCTGGGGTCCTTTTTAATATTTCAATATTTAGTTAGTTCTGCTCTGTGACTGTGATGAAGCTGTATATTTTCTTTTTTTCATGTAGGTATTTCTTTCTTACGATACCCCATCTAGCAGTTACTTGAATGACGCGTGTTCAGACTGTTCGAGAGACGAGCTGGTGAAGAATTTTAGCCAATGTCTGAAGAAAACAATATAATTTCCAACAAAAATCATGGTGTGGGAGCTATTCGTCTGTGCTGTGCCATAGTGGGAACATATGCGGTTTTACTCACGATTGTTGAGTGGATACCGTGGACCGAGTTTTAAGTACATAGAAGGTTGCGTTGTTACCGTTTCAAATAAGTGTGATAATGGTAGTGGTGATAGAGTTCTGTGTGTACGTAGTTTCAGAGCTCTAAGACTTCTTGGCTCCTATGCCATAGTGTGCGAGAAAATCGTGAAGATATATGGTTGCGCGAGTTTGTTCAGTGAAATCGCGGGTTCAGGTTGCTCCTCATGTGGCTGGAAATTCTTCTGCATGTTCATTGAATTCTATATGTGCGTTATAGTTGGTTAATTGGTGCATATCAAGGGATTTGAATATTTGTTACATAAACAGGGCCGCATTACGATCCCAAACAACAACTTATACGAGACGTCTTAATTGAATTTGTGTTGTGTAAAGAATGGAGTTTCTTTTCTTTGATCACTGGCATGCCAAGACGTGTTTAAGCACTTATTCATGCAAAAGGTGGCCAAACTGCTTATTAAACAATATATCATATACAACACCATCATTTATTATATACAACACCATCATATAGCACCCAAATAAATGTTTTTTTTATCAATTAACTTTATTTTTTTAACCCTTTTGTTGAAAATTTGAAATTTTTTGAAAAATCCATAATAATTTTTCCAGTATTTATATATATAATATACTAATATATATAATAGTATATAGGTTAGTCTGTTGGAGTGGTAGTTATAACTGAGTTTAGTACTAGATGTCCGTAAGCCGTGTATTTATATAGGTGTGGTGTCATTATAGTTATTATCTTTACATAGTGTATTAGCGCGATTATTTAATTGTACTATATATCTAATAGGTATACGTTAAATTATGTTATGATTTAATAGCGGTGTCGTGTGTGAGAGCCATCTAGTGTATCCGAGCGGCCCATACTTGGTGGTGCTGCGTGACGCGGCGCACTCGGGGTAACAGTATTGGGATGGTGTGTGAGTGAGCTCACTCTATGAAGGGTCGAGAGGCGTGAGGAGACCCACGAGCACGCTCAAGATAACCAGAAATGGTGTGGGGTGGTTCTGGTGAGACCTCTGGCGCTCGCCGGAAGGGTGGAGGATGAATATGTCTTAACCCTTTCGTGTCGCTCGAAGGCCGAGAGCTCCCGACTCCTGCCATCGGGTGCGGTATACCCTTGTGGCGGTACCCCATTATATTTTTTTTTAAACTAATGGTGTTTAATCTCTCCAATGGGTAGACCGCCCGAAGGCATGGAGTCGGGGCCGTCTCTCGGCCTTGCCCGTGGGAACGAAAGGGTAGGACTATTCTCCCCCCCCTCCGGGGTAGGGTACTTCCGAACCCACGTCTTTGGTATCTGATGGTGTTTGAGGAGTGTGCGGGCGGAGGGTTCTCCTCGCGCTCTCGTGCGGGTGTGTGTCCTGTCGTTGTGTGACCAGCGGGTTCGGTTCCTACGGGGTATGGTGATGAAGTATTGCGTTCCTCCATCTGTTCGCCCGGTCGGGCTCGAGCTCCCCTATATATTGTGGGTACGTGATAATGGGATATTTAATTATAGTAAGTAGGTGTATGTGCTAAGCTATAGTGATTTTGTCTGGAGGTTGTGGTTTTGCGTTGTTGGTAAAGTATTATTTGGATTGATTAGTATATATAATTATATATATATATTATTATTTATAGTATATTATATTATAGTGTTATCGTGATCGAATCGGCCTCACGAAATTCGGCACGAGTTCCGATCTGAATAGCCGCGACTCACGCAGCTGTTCTTCAACGTACTCGTAAAAATTTCTCCACTGGTCACAATAAATTTGCCCATATATATATAATTATATTATATATTGTATCTATATTATATATATAATATATATATATATATATATATTATATTAGTAGTAGTTATATAGTATATATATACTATATATATATATCATATATATTATATATATATTACTATATATGAATGTGAGAGGGGTAAATGATTATCTATAATAGAAAGACTACTTATTCTTATTAATTACTTATTATTATTTCATTTTATTATAAAATAAATTGTTTGAAAAAGACAGTTTTTGTTTTTTTTTTTGAATATTTAGCGTACATAGCGTAAATTTGGCAAACGATAGCGTTTGCAAAATTGATAAATCTGTATCTATATCCGTATTGAACGCACATAAAATTAGATAAACTGTAATCGATATGATAGGAAAACGGAAACATAAGCAATCGTATAGCGATATTTCCTCTAAATTAAAACAAATATGTTTGTTTTAAATTTTTCGGACGTTATTCTTTTTATATTTTTCTTTAGGGTAAAATATATTAAATTACACGAAAATCCGTAAAAATAAACTTCAATATAATTTTTCGTAAAAACGTGGCATTTGTTGGTAAATGGAATGATGTTACAATTTTATAGTATACTTTTGTAAGTTGCATATATTTACAATCCTTTTCTTTACATCAATCTATTACTTTGCAATGGGTCATGCTTTATTTTTTTTTAAGATACGTTTTCGGGCCGTCTCTTGGCATCGTAAGATAAACTGTTACGCAGTGAAATGGCGTCTAAATATTTGTTTGTGCCATCGAGTTGTGTAGTAAAGTTTGTTTTAGCTTCAAGCGCGTATCATTTGCCTGTTAGCGTTGCAAAAGAAGAATTTCCAGAATTTGATCAATTAGAGGTGCACGATGAAACTAAATGCCTATTCCTGATTTTGAAAAAATAATATAGTTTTATAAAGGTTTAGATTTTTATGATGTGCGTTTTGTAAATATTGTGATAGAAACATGTTATTATTAGATTATTTATGTTTTTTATTGATTAGTGTTATATGATGTATTGTGTATTTATGTAGTTGGTATTATAAATAAGAGGTTTATTATTTATTTAGTCTATTATTTATTATTGTATTTGTTATTTAGAATTGCTATGCGTTACTTTCGTGTGTTTGTGGTGTACTATTTGTTAGGCTTTTTTGGCGTTCCAGGTATGCATAGTGAGAGTGAGTATGGTTTGTTCTATGTTCCATTTAATTGTCGCTTGAAACTGATTCTATTGGGAAAAATAATTTACTAGTGGGGATGAGTGTATGAGTGCTGGTTGATGTGGGTTTTCATATTTATGTTAGTTCGCGTTGACTGTCGTGTTTTCATGCCGGTGAAAGCTCTTGGGACATGTGTCGTTCAGAGATTATTAATAGTTCTAACAAACTGAATGTAATAATTTTACACAAGATTTAAGAATTCTGAACTTATTAAATTTTCAGTTAGAATTTCCTTTTATACCTATAAATATATATAAATGGGGGAAACTTTATCCTAAGACCCCATACTTTTTTCAAAGCAAAAGCAAATTTTCACCAGGAGCAAAAGCTAATGTATATAAATAGTTTTATATATTATATATTTATAACGATTAGTTAGTATTATGATAATATTAGTAGTATAGTGTTTATTATATTAGTATTAGTATAATTTATATATATATTATGAGTATGTCCGTTTGAATATATATATATATGATATATATATATATATATATATATTATGTAGATGATATGCCTAGTGTTTCGTATCCGTACAAAAGTGTCATTTCAAGCAACTTTACAAATTTTTCAGAATGACAATTTTTGTTTTTAGGCGAAATAAAATTTATTTAGGTAAGTTAAATTAAAGCTTAAGTTAAAGTAAAGTTTAAGTTAAAGTAAAGTTTAGGTTAGGTTAAGGTTAAGTTAGCAGTAAAAGTATTTATATTTTAAAATTTATTTTATCAAGTATTAACTGATATTTAAATTTTTTTTTGTAATATTTCATTAAAAAGTGTATGCATGTTCTCTACATGTGTAAAAGAAAAAACATAACGTGCCAAAAAAATTCAAGAATGGAAGGAGTACAAGGCAACGTGCAAAGGCAACGACAAAGCCAAATCATCATCTTCAATCTGTTTGCACTTTTTAGTTTGTAAAGAGAGATCATGATCATGTTGCTTTCAAAAGAAGTGTCTTGGGCCTCAGTCTTTGACCACGCAGTCAGTCACTGATCAAAATATCCATTTCATTAGCTTTGCCCATGAGGGAAAACTTTTGGTGTAAATTCCAACGAGACATCTCCAATCATATTCAAATAAAAAATGATTGGCAACATCTACTGTACTTGGGGTCATCCTAAGAACGATAACTGATGAGGTTCTACCTGTTGTTGCATCTAGGTCTCAGAACATAAATGATAGCCTTCACGCGATAGTCCCAATTTTACTTGTATTGGCAAGTAAAATATGCAGCATCAACGTAATTAATAATAATCCATAATTGTGGGGGAGAAAGAAGGAAGTATGCCTGGGCATAGACCTCGGTGAACTAGATATTGTTGGAGAAGACAGAAAAAAAATCCAGTAAGTACTGACAATGACTAGAATCTAAAAAATCAGGCGAACGGCGAAAATCACCAATATGTTTTCTTTTTTAAGTCGTTTCTAAAGTCTAAAGAATACTTGTATTTTGAAATAAAGTTGCCGCATATATTACTTTTTATATTGTGTAGTTGGTGCAGTTGCTTAACTTATGCTCTATAAAATATCCACAAAGACAACAACTAAAGAGAATGAGTAATGTAGGTACTTTAGTGACTGCTGAGATTATAGAGATAGAAACGGTTGCTAAACCTATTTAATAGACATGTGAATAGAAAAAGTTAATATATTTCACCACCTAAATCTTAACAAAAAAAAAATAAAGAAAGGCCAACATCTATTCTAGTAAAATGATGGCTCACTTGTTTTTTTGTTTTAATTGTTTAAACGTGGTATTTAACTTATCTAATAATGAGGCATGTGATAGGGGTGTTGGTTTGTTATTTTCTTCAGTTTACATTCCATTACCTTGTTTGTTGTGCATAGGGTAGTTAGTAGGAGTAGTAGTGGGGGTAGGGGTTGATGGATAGGGTAGTGAGGTGAGGTAGGGTGGAGGAGTTGTTTATGAGTAAGTAGTACGTTAGTGGTTTGTATTGTTGTGTTTTCAGTCTCGCATGAAATTTCTGCATTTATTTCCACATTTCATCCATAATAATTGTTGGGGTTGTTTTCAGGCAGCTAATAACTGCTTATGTTCAGTAAACTACTGGCTGTAGATCTCTAGCCTAATAGTAGGCTTCAGAACCGGCAGATTACAGCCCAGCAGCCCTGTTTTATAGGCTGCTAGGGCTGCTGCAGCAGCAACAGCCTATCAGTGGTTCTTAAACCATTTTTTGGAACGATCCAAAATCAACAAGTGGGTCTATTGTGAAGTTAAAAACGCTAATGTTATATAAAAGAAGTTTATTAATATTCATTATTACACATGTCTCTCCCTCTACCAAACTCCAATAACGATGGATGTTTGGAAATAGAGTTTCGTACGGTTCCGCTCTCGCTACTTGTGCTGGTTTAATTGTTGTTTGCTTTCACGGATAAAGCTTTCTTATTCGCCCCTCGGTTGAGACTTTCTTTTCCCTGGAAGTTTCCGATCATGTTGGTTAATGCAGCCTGGACGAAGGCGTTTTGCGCTTATCTTGCCTTTGTTGTTCTGTGTTTTGTTTGTTTACCGTACTCTGTTGGTTCCTTTTGTGGTCCCGGGTTGTCTTTTTGGTCTCGTTGAGTGTAGGGGTGTGTTTTGTATGGTTCCCTGTGCTGTGCTTTGTTAACTTGGAAAAACTGGGAGATAAATTATGGATTAGAAGATCGAATAAACCTACGTTTTTTGTTTTCGTGTAGGTGATACGTAGTGGTGGTCTGTGTTGGGGGTTGGGCCGTATGAGACTTTTTGGGTTTGTAAATTATGATTGTGATCAGTTGGGAAGTTGGCTATGATGTGTGCCGGTGTTAGACGTGCCGTCTTGTGGCTCGGTTTGTTTGCGATGTCTGGTGTCTTTTAAATAGCTTTTGTTGCATTCCGCAATTTCAGGTTTGTTTGTTGTGGCATTTTGTTGGGTGGTTTGTTTCGTGGTTTGCGCCTTGGCTGCTTGTTGGGGGTTGTTCTGTTTGTCGTTGGTGTTTGACTTTGGGTGTCGTGGTTGGTGGCGGTTTCGGTGCCTTGGATGTCCCCCTGGTGGGTTTTGTTGTGTAGGTGTCGTTTTTGGGGTTCTTTTGTGTGTTGGGGTGTTTCGTTGTTGGGTTGGTTGTTTTATCCAGGTGCGTGGTATGTCGTTTGGTGTGAGGCGTGTTTTGGGCGATGTGTGGGACGGCTTTGGTTTGCCGGTTGTTATATTGGAGTTGAGCTGGCGGTTGTGGCGGGGGGTGTGTGGTTTGTGCCGTGGGAGCTGGTTTGTCGTTCTTGTTTTTGGGTTCTTTGGGCTTGGCTTTTGGGCTCGTTGTGGTTGTGGGGGGGCTGGTGGGCCTCGGCACATTGCGGCAGGTGCCTCTCACTATGAGAGGAATGCGTGTTTGGGAACGGAGTAAGCCGATCGGCAAAAAGTTTTTTTTCCGCCTGTGTAATGCGTTTATGGGTGCATCTCGTGTAGAAGGTCCAAGTAAATACTATCATGTAGTCAGAAATTCTATGGTTTCGCTGATAGTTGTTTGTGTTCGCGAATGGTGTATATTGGGGTGAGTGCGGACTTAACATTTTTGGTGCTACTTCTGGGTGGTGGGTTCGGTGTCGGTCTAAGGTTGTTTGGGTCTGGTAGTGGAGGTTCCCTGATTCGGATGTTTAGGTGATAATTAAGCGTGGTTGGTTTTAAGTTGGCGGAAGTGATTTTTGGGGGTCCGTGGTATCCGATTTACACTTCTTGTTGTTGTTGTCATGTCTGTGTGACGTGTTTTTTTTTTTTTTTTTTTTTGACATTATCGGTAAGTTGTGTGTTTTGTCATTTTATAATGCAGGCGAAGTACTCTATACACAGATTGCAGGTAGTAGAAAAAAAAACGTCAAAAATCGATTCTTATTTCGGTGTGCTCGTTGTGAGAGGCTACTCCTTGGGCAAGTTGTCAGGTTTTAAAGCGCTAGCAAGACTCTGGGTCTGTTTTCGGTGGCCGTGTGTAGGGGCGTTTAGGACTCTGGTTAGGAAAGCGACACTTTCTTGACAACATTTGGTCAAACCATAAAGTTGCA
>JABUQX010003046.1:0-7500 GCA_015478945.1 Trachelipus rathkii
CCCCTCATACGCATATATATATATAATATATATATATATATATAATATATTAATGTATATATATATATATATATTATATATATATTATATATATTATATATTATATATATAGTATATATGTATATATAGTGATGTACGCTGGGCAAATGCCCAGTGGGCAGGCATTTATAAAATGGGCATTTGTCAAGGCATTTGCCCATTTCATAAATGCCCGCCCTGGGCATTTATAAAATTATCAGTAAAAGATGGATTATTGACAGCATTTGAAAAAAAAAACATTCAAATTAGTTATTTCATTTGTTCGCATTGTATTTTGTATGTATTTGTATTTATAATTTCATTATCATCCTACTTCCTCCAAGATGGGGGTAAAGTGCGCACAATGCACCGAAGCGATAAAGTAATTAGAAGAATATACGGAAGTTGAAATTAGCACAGCCTTACGTCCCTTTATACTTTAGTGAGAACTATTAAGTAGAAAACCAGGGCTGCGGAGTCCGGAGTCGGAGTCGTGGAGTCGGGTCGTGGAGTCGTGCAATTTTCCTGGAGTGAGTCTGAGTCGGAGTCGAAAACTCTGTGGAAGTGAGTGGAGTGGAGTCCGAGTGAAGATTCTGTGTAAGTGGGTCGGAGTCGGAGTCGAGTCGAAGATTTCCGGTGTAAGGTGGAGCGGGTCGGAAGTCGGAGTGAAAATTAGAGAACTATATTATTTTATTATTAAGTTATTATTATTATTATTATTATTATTTTATTATGATTATTATTATTTTTATTATATTATTATTATTATTATTATTATTATTAATTATTATTATTATTATTATTATTATTTTTTATTCTAAAAGTTTTTGATTTTAGTTCCAACGTTCTAAATATTTATTTTTGTACAACAATTTAGTTTTCTTTAAAATATCTTGGAAAATAATATATCAGGAGAAGAAGAAATTATTTTACATGATTTCGAGCGTTTCGTCTCTAATTGGACATCTTCAGAGGATTATTTCTTTTAAGCGAAGGAGTTTTTATATATAATTAATAAGTAAATCAAATGATAATGAGTCTGACTGATAATACATAAAATTTTATGTTAAGGTCTGGTTGCGTGTTTTGATGTGGAAAGCCTTCGCAATTTTAAGTTTCTGAACTTCACACGTCCGTATTATATTGTGAAGTGTTTAGAATATTACTATAGTTGATTGACCATGT
Source organism: Trachelipus rathkii (assembly GCA_015478945.1). Lineage (NCBI taxonomy): Eukaryota > Metazoa > Arthropoda > Malacostraca > Isopoda > Trachelipodidae > Trachelipus > Trachelipus rathkii. Next base: position 1,204 of record JABUQX010003046.1, read on the forward strand.
GCCGATTTGAATGTTCAAAGATTTTGCTGGGACTGGTAGAGATGTTGATATGCATGTCGACATCTATTTCGTGTAACAATATATGTGACGTACAGTCTATCCTCAGGGCAGTTAAATTGGTACACCACGTGAGGTTGTCGGGCAAGCATCTCTTGTGCTAAAGGAAGATTACAGTTGTTTGGACTTATGGTATAGTCTGACTTTAATTTTTTGAGGTGTCCTTTAGTTTTGAGGTGGATTCACAACCCAAAAATATTACGAAAGGCAGCTTTCTCTTCCTTATTGAAAATACATTGGAAGTTTTGAAGAAATTTATCGCAAATTTCTGATTATCTTTCTTTATTTAATAAACAATATTCTAACCGTTTTTATTAATTAAATTTCATCTGAATAACATTGTGGATCCTCACAGTTAATTTAAATTTTACTTAATGCGGAAAATTTCTTCAAAAGTTTTTCCCCAGTTGAACATAGGTTGTATGCTTGTAAACTAAAATTTTTACGATAGAATTCTTTGTAAATAGCGGTGATAGGATCCATAGTTATATACAGACCATTATCATGGGTTTGACATGTATGCTGTAGATAATGAGCGTCAGAATTAACATTGGATTTTGATATATAAAAAACAGATAGCTATTAACCAAGTTTCGTATGTGAAATTAAGCATGAAAAAACTTTGAATTCTATATGTGAATGAGTAATATGATCCTATGTTTCCATAAAAATAAGTAAGGGTGTCGTATACATGGCTTATGTCAAATACTGGTTTAATGGTTGTTTTTTCACGAAGATTTTTGGTTTTTCCAGATTTGGACTATGAAGTCAGCAAATGTGGTCAAGTGGCAGCCATCGGCAGTCCATCGTTTGTAGATATATGTTTTCTTTAAAATTAAACGGTGTTTGATTACAACAAATTAAAAAAGGTATCTCATAATGTTGTTTTCTGATATATCTGGGTTGGGGTAGGTTTATTTGAGTGCACACTTCGTTATTATTATGTCAATCGTATCAAGAACCGTACATTTATGAACAAAGATTCTACATAAAGTGAGGCGAATATATTAGTGGCTTCAAGTTTTAAGTTGATAATTTACATAATGTTTCATTATTTGATTTAACTAAAGAGTTATTAAAATATGGTCGGATAATGCTGTTCAGATATGGGCAATTTCGTGTGTAACGTTCGCACATAGAATATTACAGGTCTTAAAGGTGAATTTTCTGAGTTTGTGTATTTTAGGCAATCCATATATATATACTATATATTATATTATTACTATATATATATTATATATATATATAATATATATATATATTATATTATATATTATATATATATATATATATTATCCTAAATAATAAATCCAGTTCTTTTCATTTTGTCAGAAATTCTTTTGTTTTTTATTTCAAAAGCCGATTCTCTTAATGATATTATTATTATTATTATTATTATTATTATTATTATATTATTAATATTATTATTATTATTTTATATTATTATTATTATTATTATTATTATTATTATTATTATTATTTATTAATTATTATTATTGAAACTGAAAGTATTAACTGTTAATTTTATAATGGCTTGTTTTTATAAGAAAATTAAAATAATCTTGCATTATATTTATCGTTAATCATTTGTTTTTCGAAATTGAAATATATTTGTTTTTGTCATGTGTTTGCGCTGCCTCCTCACGTTTTACGGTACTTTCACCGTATACGCATTTGGAGATTTAGATTATTGGAAAAAGTGGTATATTTTTTATTCTGAAAAGCAAGCCCAAAAAAAATTGTTGAAACAAAAAAATGTTTTAATGTAACTCTGTAAGCACTAATCTGAGTCAGAGTCGAAATTTTGAATTTGACTGCTGGAGTCGGAGTCGGATCGGAGTCGGAGTCGAAATTTTTTGTATAAGTCGGAGTCGGAGTTCGAGTCGGAGTCGAAATTTTTTGTTTGGTGGAGTCGGAGTCGGAGTCGGAGACGAAAATTTTTTGTTTAAGTGGAGTCAGAGTCGAAAGTCGAAATCCAAATTTGAATTTAAGGAGGCGGAGTCGGAGTCGGAGTAGAAAATTTATTTTACGACTCGCAGCCCTGCTGAGAAAACCCACCTTAGAGCTTCACGGGATCGCAACAGACCCTCACAATGGATCTCGTCAAACATTAAGAAACATTGAATAAAAAGACAGTAAGAAGCAATGGGCTATCAGGGACTATCCAGTCAAACAAAGAACATAACACAGCATGTTGCAGCAAATCACAAAGCATCCTAGGGCTTGTCAATAACTTGCATAGTAAAACACAAGTCTAAAACATGCTCATGCAAATCACAAAGCACCCTAGGGCTTGTAATAACTTACATAGTATAAACAAAGTCTACAACTAAAAGAAAAAAGCTATAGCTAAAGTACATGCTAACACACACTACAAGCTTTAATAACTTATAGTAACATGCAGTTTAACCCTAAATAACTACTGTAACTAAAAACCCGCTATTTGGCTTTACTAAAAATACTATATGACAACACAAACATCATTTGTCTATCCAATCTTTTTAAATTGTTGCACTCGAGTCATTCTCAACAAATTCCTGTGCAAACAATTCCAAATTTTAACAACCTGTATTGCTGAATGATATTGCTTTTCTTTAATTTTCTTATCTATGCCCCTGGTTCCGTCGTGCTCTATTAGAAGAATTTAATGGTCTGTATTATAAATAGATTAAAAATTTTGTGACTTGTTCATATCCTCGAAGAAATGCCTTTACAGAAAACATTCTACCTTCAGCTCTCCGCATGCTCTTACCTCAAACCAGAAATCATTTTTGATGTCTCTACATTGCCGCTCTCTCTAGCATCTTAGTCTTAAATAAGATCCAACTTGTGCAGCAATACTCTAAATACTGGTCTAACATAAGTATTATACGTTATTCTTATAACTTTCTTGCTCTTGTAAGCATCATTACGATTTATTTGCCCAGCATTTTATTAGCTTTATTTCTTTCAAACACTGATTAGCTATTTTCAAATTACTGCTTATATCACACCTAAACACAGACTCAAGCCAATTTCCATTCACATCGTAGTTAAAACTTTTATTTGAGGAAACTAGATCTATTAAAATTCATTGCCACTTATCTGCCCACCAAAAGTTATATCAAGATCATTTTGAATATTTATACATCATTTTTTTTTTCAATATGCCTTCTGAGGTAGCCCACTTGGTATATCTGCAAATTAGGACTTACATTTAAGTCCTTGGGTCTAAATCATTTATATAGGTATTAGTTATAATGAGGAATAAATAGTTATCCCAGCACTGACCCTAATGGATACACTACTCACTATTCCATGATGAAATGCCATTTAGTTTTGTACACACTGTTTTCTATCACAAACCACTTTAATCCACATGATCACTCACCTAAACACAATGCAATTACTTCTTCATCAGGCTTATACAGGACATTTTTACCCCCTCACAAACCCCGGATTCACATTCTTATTATAACTTTCCTTGCCTCTCCAAATCACATTTTCTCTAAGGATACTTACTCGACTCAATCTACTTTTCTCTTCGGTCTCCCAGCTGGTCGATTCCAGTACACTCACCCATACATCCGCTTAAACCAACCGACTATATCCATCCTTTCCACATGACCAACCCATCTAATGTAATTTCATTTATTCTCTCTCATTTACCCCTTTTTCACACAACCAACTCTCTAATATGTTCATTTCTCATTTTCATCAATTCTCACGCCTAAGATTGTTGATCTGAACACATTGTACTTTAGATCTATACCATTTATTCCAGACCATAGTCCCTCATTCTTATTACTATACTTTTAACACAGGTAACACATACCCTCATGTAAGACTAGCGCTATCAAGACTTAGTCCCTTTACATCCAAAAAGATTGAATTGCCCACCATTCTGCATTCACAAACTTTTCTACTACAAGTCGCATCATCGTTCCTTTTCCATCGAAATATATATACTATTTGTGTAATTCAGACACTTGTTCGCAAGCTGCTCACCATCTAACATAACTTCAGACCGAGAACTGTCCTCACTCACAACCATAACCTAACTCTTATCTACATTTACTTTCAAAAACCTTGCCTTTTATACACCATGGGCAAATCTCTATTACAATCTTCTTAAAACCTCACATTTGCCAACAAACCAAAGGGTTCATTCGCATAATAATAGGTAGGGCACCTCCACTCTTTCTTCTTCCATTATTCTAACACGAATCCCTGCACCCTACTCTGAATTCTTTCATAACCATCATACAAATTGAATTAGCATGAGTCATAAACTCCTGCCTCACTCGTTAATATTAAACCAATTCACTTTTGATTCATTATTTACACACGCTTCACTTTTGTCATACATACTTTTGATTTCGTTCAGAAGACTACCACCAACATATTTCAGTAGCATGCCACAGAGCTTCATATTAATCCTATCATATCACCTGTTGCAAATCCATAAAACCTAAATACATTTATTCTTCTTCTCTCTCATTTTTTCCATCCTTCGTTTCAATGTAAAGATTCGATCTCCACATCTATCACTTTCAATGCACCTTGTTCTTCAAAAAATCAGCCTTCAGTCACTCGACTCACTCTTTGACAAATACAGTTTTTATATCTTTCCTCTACAACACTCTAATACAGTAATTCCCTAAATTCCTACGTTATTCAGTATCTCCTTACCCTTAATATTACTGCTTGTGTCCAATCCTCGAACTATACCCCCCCCATAAACGCTTTGTTACAACTTCAAATCTAATTAAGTCATTCCATCTCGCTCCTTCCTGAAATTTCACAGTAATTTCATCTATACAGCAGAGTTACATTCTTCACTTTCTCCTCTCCCATTACCTCTTCCTTTTTCTAATGACCTCATCCAGAAAATACTTATTCTCTTGTTAACAGACCACACACATTACTATATCTCTTCATTAGGGCCATGTTATGCAGATTTTCGAAGTGCTCCTCCAGCACCCCCATTCATTTCATCAGCAAACGAAAAGCACCATCCGATTTATTAGTTAAATGAAAAAAATTACTAATCACTTATATATTATATATAATATATATATATATATATAATATAATATTATATATATTAATATATATATTATATATATATAATATATATATATATTATATTATATAACTATTATATATATATATATATATATAAATATATATATATGTCCAAGATGGGATTCGCAATAAATAAACGTGACAATCCCCGGAGTTCTTTTATTGAAATCACAAAATAATATAAATCAAGTTGTCTAGGGTATAACTTCACAATGTAAACCACTACTTCAGATACAAAAGTTCAATAAACATTCACGAAGTCTTTTTGGTTCCAAATCGTTTCCAAGTCACTAGAAGACTTCAACAGACTATCAGTAGACGATTCAATAAACGATCACAAAAAAATCTTCTGAATGCTAGATCAGATCCAAGTCACAGATGGACTTCCACAGACTATCATCAGTAGTCAGTTCGATAATTAATCACAAAGCGTTCCTTCTGACCTGTAAATTATTCTTCAGTGAATAAACACAAAGTCTTCTTTCAATTCGTAAGTAATTCTTCAATGAATAGTTTCTGAGTCAAGCTCAAAGTCTTCAAGTGATTTCAGAACGTTCTAGGTTTCTCTTCAAAATAACTTCCAATAAATTCTTCTCAAGTGTCTATCTTCTACAAAAGTATAGTATCTTGAGTATTCACTAGAACTCTAATTTCTTCTTTATAAATTAAGTATTCACCGGTTTTCTCGATCGAATCATATCTCTCAATCCATTGGTTCCTTCTTGTAACTTTTTCTGCCGTAGAGTTTTATTGAAACAGGATCTTCTTAAATAAGAGTCAGATACGATAGACAGGTCTCCAAAGATGAGAGCAAATTGACCTCTATTTATGAACTTTCACTGTATCGAAGATATCAGGTGTGAAGTTACCTTTGATTTCTTTATTCCCATGGGATAATTTTATCTTAAAAATTAAATTTTCTTAAAATGTTTTTAAATAGAAATTATCCTTAAATTAGTTGCTTTTATCAAATAAATAATATTTCCACGAAAATAAATAAATCTAATCGCTCATTTCTGCGGAGCTTAAAATTTCATCCTTGATGTTATGAAATGAAATATTTTCATATTTATGTATATAATTATTATATATATATATATATTATATATATAATATATATATATTAAATATATATTTATATATAATATTATATATAATATATATATAATATTA
>JABUQX010003046.1:20000-25000 GCA_015478945.1 Trachelipus rathkii
TAATTTTATTTCTTCTTCTTCCTTCCATTTTTTTTTATTCTTCTTTTTGTCTTTCTCTTTCTTTATATTCTTCTTATTTCTTCTTCTTCTTCTTCTTCTTCTTCTTCTTCTTCTTCTTCTTCTTCTTCTTCTTCTTCTTCTTCTTCTTCTTCTTCTTCTTCTTCTTCTTCTTCTTCTTCAAAAAAAAGTATCCGAACTCATTCTCTCTACTTAAAGCTACTGTTTACACTGAAAACTACGATATAATCAACAACTCACTGAAACTGGTTGCAACTTTAAAGATCGATGATTTAATTCGGAATTCCAAACTAATGTTATAAGTTATTCTTCAAAATAAAAACAATAATAGGAAGGGGAACACGTTTATAATTTATATAAAAGATACATATCAAACTACTTCTGCTAGAACTAGCCGATATTTATGAAATTGATATCATTGGAATTAAAATAGAAACATTGAATGTAAATTTATATTTAACAAATGTCTATCATCAACCGTCCCTCAATCGGTAATAGATGTAGCTTTGTATACCGAATTAAGCAAAATTTCAGAAGGGTATACAATAATTGTAGGAGACTTTAACTGCCCAAATATCAACTATAATTTACTTGATGCAGATCCCGAAGGAAATAGATTACTAAAATTCTTAGGAGATAATTTCCTTTTTCAAATAATTGATTGCCCAACGAGAGGAAACAATATTTTAGACCTATTAATAGTGAGTCATTTAAACTTGGTAAGAAGTTTTGAGGTTATCGAACCTATTGGTAAAAGTGATCATAACATGATTAAATTTACCATTAACATTGAAAACAAAATACATAGCAATTACTTGAAAATTCCAGATTTTAAGAACGCAAATTTTAATGGGTTTTATCCGATGCATTGCTATAATGGATTGGGAATGAAATATTAGAGGAAATGCAAATATAATGTGGGATACGTTTCTACAAATATTTAAAGAAAAAGAAAAAGATTTTGTTCCATATAAAATGAAACGAACTTTACCAAGTTCAAAACCAAGATGGTGGAACAATGAAATTAAAGATTCTTTAAATAATAGAAATAGAGCTTATAAACATTGGAAATGGAAAATAATAATAATTACAAAGTTTGGCGTCGAAACTGCAAAAGACTAATTAGATGCTATAAAAGAAACTATGAAATTAATATTGCCCGGGAGAGTAAAATTAATCCTAAAAAGTTTTACAATTACGTCAATAACAAAAGCTTCCATTAAGGAATCAATTGGACCACTACTGGACAATAACGGAAACCTAAAGTCGAACAATGCCGATGTGGCAAACATTTTAAATAATTTTTTCTCCTTAGTATTTACGAAAGAAAATCTAGATAATATTCCTAACATGAAAGACGTACGGGATTTTCATGCAGACAGTATTTTAGATACATTTGAAATTTTAGAAGAGGAAGTTGCTTTCCAAATTGATAAGCTATTAATAAATAAATCACCTGGACCAGATGGATTTTATCCAATGCATCTAAAAAATTTGAAAGATATATTAGTAAAACCTCTGACGATGCTTTTCAATAAATCTTTACAAGAAGGGTTAGTACCGCATAATTTCAAACTTGCTAATATAACTCCTATTTTCAAAAAAGGAGATCGTAAGCTCCCGAATAACTACAGACCAATTAGCTTAACTTCTATAGTTGGCAAATTTTTGAAGCAATACTAACTAATAGATTAGTTGCCATCTTGAAAAGAATCTATAGTTTGCTCAAAAAATTCCCAATCACGGTTTTAGAAGAAATTGATCATGGCTTAACAAATTCACTAGAATTTTTTTAAAATGATGGTTATTATAATAAGATAATTACAAATCTTTTGATGTCATTAATTTAGATTTTCAAAAGGCATTCGATACCGTTCCTCATGAGGAAAACTTTTAAATTGGATTAAAAATTGGTTATTGGATCGACGACAACGATTTGTTATATCAATAGTGAGTTCTCAGAACGGGGCTAATGTTATTAGTGCTGTACCCCAAGGATGTGTCTCTGGGTCGCAATACTGTTTAATTATATATGTAAATCGAATGATGATATTTTAAGCAATATCTCGAAATTTGCGGATGATACGAAACTTGAAAATCGCATAAATTGTGAGAAAGATTATCAATCACTCCAGAGCGATTTGAATAAGATTGTAAATTGGTCAAAAACATGGCAAATGAAATTTAATACCGATAAATGTAAGGTTATACATTTTGGGAGTAGGAACAATGAATATGATTACAAAATAGATGACTCAGTTATCAAAGTTGTCAGTGAGGAAAAGGATCTAGGAGTATTAATTAATAAGGATTTAAAGTTTGCAAAACAATGTGCTGAAGCTGTTAAGAAAGCAAATAAAGCTCTGGGCTTTATTGCCAGAAACTTCGAATATAAATCTGAAAATATAATAGCTCCTCTCTAGAAAATATATAGTTAAGACCTCATCTGGAATAAGCCAGTACAGTTTTGGAATCCATACCTCAAAAAGGACATAGAAAAAATTGAAAGAATTCAAAGAAGGGCAGCCAAATTAATACCAGAATTGCGAGGTAAGTCATACGAGCAACGACTACGAGAATTAAATATACTTTCTTTAGTGACAAGAAGATTAAGAGGAAAATGAAAAGGAGTTTTCAAAATACTAAATAAATTTGACAATATCGATTACAGGCAATTCTTTAGATTTAATTTTAATGATGCAACACGATGTAATGGGCATAAACTTTGTCATAAACGATTTCAAACCAATATAGCGAAGAATTTCTTCACTTACGATGTAATTGAGAAGTGGAATAGTTTTTCTTATGAAAGAGTGAACAGCGGCAACATCGATTCATTCAAGAAAAAGTTAGATAAACACTTTAAGGAAAATGGATGTAGCTGTGAACTTTAATTCAACTCAATTTTTTACTTTATTCAAATACTAGCATTAGTAGTTACCTGAATATGGTAAAATCAAACAAGAACAACTAAAATCATTTAATAAATGTTAAAAATACATCGTAAAAAGAATTCCCGCTTGTAATAGCCTTGATGTTCATGGCTTGCACAGTATCCATTCTAAGAAGGTGATCTCTTCGATCGTACTATCGCCTTAACTTGTAATGAATAGCTTTGTTGTTCACCTCAATAGAACAAATCTGTTGCAAATAACTGTAATAAATATTTAACTGTCATAAATAACTGTAATAGATAGCTTTGATGTTCCAATCGCATAGAACACATCTATTACAATAACTGTAATAATAACTATCTAATATCTTTGGTTTTCACCGCCATAGAACTATTTTGTTTACACAAATAACTGTAATAAATAGCTTTGATGTTTCCATACGCAATGTCACATTGATAGCTTACACATCCAACACATTAAAATAAACAATAAATACTTAACAGACTATAACGTTTGCGCTTAGGAACAGTATCTGTTCTAAGTGAGCAAACTCATATGTTACATTGAAAAGGGCAAAATAATATGCTTATTTCAAAAATACATAACAGATTTGTTTTAAGTGGACATATCCAACACATAAATAAAGCAAAAATATTTAACATGACTAAACCTTGAAGTGGACTGTAAGGCCTTTGCTAGTCGTGTCCTGTTAGTTCTGTAGTTCTGTAGTTCAGTTCGGTACACTTTGTAAAAAATGTCACAGAAGGAAACTTCAAGAAACTCAAGATGATGGACTAAGTTTCATCTCTTCCGACTTCTAAACCATTTATTCAAAAGTCTCATAGTTCCACTGAATCTTATATCTTAAGTGAATCTAGATCCACGTAATTTTCGTTTATAAATGAGTCCGAGGAACAATATTATTAAATCCATACATTCACATTGCTTGTCGAAGCTTTTTTTCTCTAATGTGACAAGAAGTTATTGTCTTTCCCTAATTTAATATGTACTACAATGAAAAGTATTCAAGCAAGTTTTTCGTTCCAGAAGTGGATTGCGTGAAATATCAGTGCACACACTAGAATTATAATATATATATATATATATAATATATATATATATATATATATATATATATTATAATATATTTATATTATATATATATATTATATAAATATATATAATATATATATATATATATATAATATATATATATATATATAATATATATATATATATATAATTAAATATATATATATAATATATAAATATATATATATATATATATATATATATATATATATATATATATATTATATATAATATATTATTAAATTATATATATATATATATATATATTATATATGGCCATGCACCCAAAGTCACATGCATGTAACGTTTAACTATAACAGCTTACAGGAAAATAAATAAAAATTTTGGATTAAAGCAACCAATTTAACCGTTAAAATCTAAAAAAAATTATTTTATTCTAATATTTATTAATAACACCTTAAATATCAGTATAAATCTTAGGTGCTGGCAAAGCGTATGCCTCTCATCAACCTTCCATTCGCTGCAGTAATACCGAGAGTAAGAGTTGCCAAATAGTGTTTTGTTTTATTTGCTCTGGAGTAATTGTTTTTTTTTTATTTTTATTTCCCTTTTTTTTTAGGGGTTCGAGCCGACGGAGGGACAGAGGGGGGACGAAGTCCCCCCGTCGTCCCCCGGTAGGCCGAGAAACCCCGACTCTGTTCATCTTTGTTGTTTACCCGTGGTATTCCTTTAGTTAAAAGAAAAAATTCAACAATTTGGCACCATTGCCTCGCGCTCCCTCGGAGTACTCAAGCTGCTTCGTATTCTCAAAAAAACGTAATTTTTCCAACATTTTTAAATTTAAATTTTTAAAAAGCGTTTTTTTTTATTTTATTTTATTTCATGGGTATAAATGTCTCCTGATTAATAAAATGATATTTATTTTCTTGTACCTGTTATAGTTTTTTAGTTACATGCATGTGTCTTTTGGGATGCTGACCTACTATATATATATATATAATATATATATATATATATATATATATATATATATAT
>JABUQX010003047.1:7500-10000 GCA_015478945.1 Trachelipus rathkii
CTCGCCTGCACATCTAACTCTTTCACTCAATATGCCTATGACTCTGAAAACCCTTCATTCTTCAACTCATTTCAATCTGCTCCCTCTTTTACTTTAAAGAATTGCTTCTTTCGTCTTAATCTTTCGATTCTATTCTCGCTGATCTGGATGGAATTTCAGGGTTGGGTCGTCTCAAGCTTGTGGAAATTTTAATTCTTTAAAACCAACTTCTAAACACTCTCCCTCTCCTAAGCACCTAACTTATTCCTATCTCTTTTGAGGTTTCTTCCTCGTCTTTCCTGTTTGACAATATAAAACATCCTTGGCCTTAACATTAACAAAAAAATGTATTGAACCTCAAATCACAATGGTTGCTAGGCGGCCTCAAAAAACCTGAGAGTTCTTATTCTAGACTGCGAGACTTTTTTTCCTCTACTCAGTTACTCCAGCTATACAAGGGCCTCATCCGCCCTTGTATGGATACTGCTCTCATATCTGGAAGGGCTTCTGGTTTCACCGGGCTTTTGGATAGGGTCGGAGTACAATGGCCAAAAGACTTATAAACTTGTCTGTACTTTTCTAGTTTCACTTGACCCTTCAATTTTGCGGCGGCCGATGTTCGGTGCTTATTTTCCTTTCTATAGGTACTGTAGCGGCAAGTGCTAGAGGGAACTTTCCACTCGCGTAACCACCACTTTCGACGCCTCGTAGCACAAAGGGTGCTGTGCCTGGCACAAGTGAGTTTGTGTTAATATTGTTAACTCAAGATAGTTCGCTTGGGTTTTTTTCTTTCCCATCCACACTCTGTTCTGTGGAATTCTCTACCATCTTCTGTGTTTCCTGCTGAATTTATTCTCCCTCACTTTAAAGCCCGCGGTGCGTCTGTGCTCATCTGCGGGTAATTTGCGTTAGATGAATTTTTTAGGCGTTCAACACCCCCTCCTTGAATAGTTCTGCCCGGTGAGCGGGGGTGACAATGTAAAAAAATAAATAAATAAAAAAGGTTCTATAAGGAATTCATTAAGCTAGCTGAAACCAAAAGAATGCGCATCTCCGACGTGAACCACTTCTCGAATGAATTTAAATATGTTATAATTGAGGAGCATTTCGCTATGCTTGACAAAAAAGAAAAAAAAAGATTCACAGAAGTTGAGTCCGCCTTATTCAACCCAACCCCCCTGGCAAAGCACTGATTAGGGATGAACCAGCGTGCTTTTCAGCAAAATAAACATACTGAAGATGAGAGGATTGGAGATGTTAGACTTGATACCAGTTCAAGGCCGAATTGCAATTGGGACTTCATTCACTTTCAAGAAAATGCACACCAGGAACCTCATCCGTAAAAAACGTTGAAGAGAAGTCATTAAAGAGGCAAAAGATAATTCCAAATTTGCAATCGTGAAAAGAGGAATTAGGGCTATCTAAATCGGAAAACATGGAGAATGATGCCTACAGAAGATAATCTTTCATAGCAGGTGGTGGCATGAAAAATGGCCAGGTTTTCAATATTTATAGGGCTGAAGTATATATATATTATATATATTATATATATATATATTGTTTTAATACCTAGACAAGTAATATTAAGGCAAAATTATTTTAGGGAAACGCCCTCTTTCTATAAGTTCTCTCGACTACCAGTGACACGGAGGTCAACCGAGTCAAAGGGTCAGAAAGAAACAAGTGAGGGGGTAGTGTCGATCCTTGAGGGATGCCCAGCAAAAAGGCCTGGGTATTAGACACGACCTTCGGATTAAAGTATAAATAATTATACAGGTTTTATATACGATCACGAATCGAGTGTTGATCTTATATAAGAATTTTCACAATTTATTTATTTATTTTGTTTTTATTTATTTATTTATAAATTTATTTATTTATATATTTTATTGAAGTGTTTATTTATATATTTTTTTATACATTTATTTTTTGATGTATGTATTAACTCTTTTTTAAATTCATTCTTATGGATGGCTTATCTGATATATAGAATTTATTAGTTTTAGGTTAGGCCCTACAATACCTCCATTCCGAAAGATCACGTCGTGTGGTCTTATGATTGTTCTCTCTTATGATTCATCTTCATTAATTACCTCATGAGTTGGTTCTATTTTAATTTCATCATACCATATGTCCTCTTTCAGAATTCTACATAGCAATAAATAATAAAATAATAATAATAATAATAATAATAATAATAATAATAATAATAATAATAATAATAATAATAATAATAATAATAATAATAATAATAATAATAATAATAATAATAATAATAATAATAATATAAATATCAATAACTCTTTTTCTTCTTCTTCTTCTTCTTACTACTACTACTACTAACTACTACTACTACTACTACTACTACTACTACTACTACTACTAATAAATAATAAATATAAATATATAATAATATAATTTAATAATAATAATAATGATGAATAAATAATAATAAAAATAGTAATAATAATAATAATAATAATAATAAAATAATAATAATAATAAATATATAATAATAATA
>JABUQX010003047.1:12500-22500 GCA_015478945.1 Trachelipus rathkii
AAAAATAAACCCCTCCCCCCTTCTCTAAAAAACCAAATAACTAAATAATCAAATAAAAATAATTAAATATACACATTTACAGTAAGTCGATACATACACACCATTTTATTACAACCACGTTTTTTTTTGTTTGAATGTTTCCATCCATTCCTACTGAGCGATATTTTTTCCCTTCTCATCCTTCGTAGCGGAATTTTACGTTTTTCACCGAATGGCTCTTAACAACTGTCGGACTTCTCCTTGCATGGATGAACTAAGGGTCAGTTACTCCTTTAAATTTACTGTATTCTTTCATACATTAATGCATATAAATTGATTTATATATATATATATATATATATATATATATATATTAATATTATAATATTATATAATATATATAATATTATTAATAATATTACTATATATATATATATATATATTATATATATAGTATATAATAATATATATACTATATTTATATATATTATAATATATATAGTATAATTATATATATATATTATATATAAATATATAATATTATATAATATATATAATATATATATAATATATATATATAATATATATATATATATATAATATTATATACACGGCAGAATTATATCATTATAATAATCTCACGCATATAGATAAGAGAAAAACAATACATTAGAATTCTATTGCAAAGTTTGTATAATAAAAGTAGGTTGAAGGGCAACTGCGCCATCTGTTGTTAAGCCCTGAATATTATTATAGTATATAGTATGATGTACAGTATTAGTCGAGAGAGTCTGACGTTGGTTTTCGTGTGAGAGAGACGTGTACAGAAACTGCTGCTACGCAGAAAGTGCTATTCGTGTTTTTAGCTTTCTAAGAGTTGATCCAATGTTTTAAGACAACTCACGTGATATTATATTTTCAAGTGAAATAATTTATTATAAAAGTGAAGCCATTCCTATTTATATTTCGTATTGAATCTATGCTTAAGATAAGCTACTATTCTCCTTTGGTCGTTGAAGAGACCGCATCATTGTTTTACTCATTCTACTGTCGCAGAATACAGTAAGTTTATTTATTCCATATCACATTGTATGATATATATTCTACAAGAAGATATTTCACTGTTATACTCTACAAGATATAAATGTTTATGCAAAAGACTATTTTGTGCAGCATCGCATATCTATGTTCAAGATTATTTTAATATATTGTGTGTTTTTCTCTCTCTCTCTCTCACAAGTGGGATTTAATGTTCCAGCGAAACCACGCTCTCCCAAAAGAGTTATTACGACTCGATTTCCATTTAATGCTCTCAATATCATTTTGTAATATATTTAAGAAGCTATTTATTGTAAATAAAGTGACAAAACCTCTGCTACGCATTTCCGTTGTTAAGGATAGAGATATATATTTAAGAAGATTTATTGTAAATAAAGTTGACAATCTCTGCTACGCATTTCTGTTGTTAAGGATAAAGATATTATTTACTGAACTATTTTATTAAAGGAATGTGACTTCTATATTCTACATTATTATTTCACAAGGATATATATATATATATAAATATATAAATATATAAGATATACTATTAAAGATTAATCTTATATGTGCATCGTCTCATTCAAGCCTCTTCTTCATTTCCAAGTGACCAATTGTAGATAGAGTTGATAGCCACTGATGAGTCCTCATCCTGTCTAGTAAAGCAATCTTCGGGAAGTTTTGATTTGTCTATTTCTTAGTGCACACGGGGTATAAACCCAATCAACGCAAGTACCTGTATGAAAGGAAAGTTGATTACAAAACACTTGCGTAAGAAATAGAATGGCGACCGTTTAAACAGAACCTTCTAGCATCGTTTTCACTGAAAATCTTTTATATTATCTACAATATACTTCAAGATTATAGAGGCGACTTTACTCTACATTGGTCTGAAGATATTCTTTTATGCTACAAAGAGCATTGGAGAAGCATTTCAATTTTTTCAAAAGGATCATTTTCGGGGAGCAGAAGTATACAGTTACGAATCATATTTTCCATTCCTCAACGGATCCATCATTCTCGGAGCAGATTTAGATGTCTTTGAGAAGAAAATTAATCTGGTATTATATTTGTTGAACTATAGAAATGTCTTCAGGTACTGTTCGTATGTATATAAAATGAATACTGTCACTAAAAAAATTTGTTTTCATAATTCTTATCTAAAAATATTTTTTTTATATTTTCATAAAAATAGCCATTTGTCATTTGGGTTCAATCCTCGCCTGTTATAAGTAATATATATACGATATTTGCTAAATTCTGATTGGAAGCGGCACCTGTGGACGTGGTGACGTAATCAAAGTTTGTGTAGCCTCGCGTTGCTGAAACATAGATTCCTTGTTTCAATATTTCACTCACATTGTTAAAAATATATTTTAACATATTTTTTTTTTTTTTATAACTTTTTTTTTTTTTTAACAATAAATATTTTTTTATATATATGGTATATATATAATTTTATAGTATAAAATACTTTAATATTTATTTTTGTATATTCATAGAATATAGAATATTCTAGATTCTTAATCGTTCAAGATAGGTTGTTGGAGGCTAGTTTTTGTATGTAATAACGGGGTTGATTTTATAATAGTAAAGACATTATATACGGGTTCATTGGGCGTCATACCAGATATTTCCAGTTTTTACGCAGTTATACGAGACTTGTATTATAACTGTAAAATTTTGTCGTCTGCTTATTTACTTATTAACAGATGTTTTTAAAATGTTCTGAAATGCTACTAGAATAAATATTGATATAAATATTTATTGAAATTTAATATTTTACATATATGTCATATATTTTATGAACATATATTATACTGTATAGTTTGTGTATCACCTGTACGAATGTGAGAGGCTTATGCGTAATAGTTTCTTTCTAAACTAAAAATCCTTACATTGACGTGTTATCAACTGCAAATAAAATTTTGCAGGAAAAACTAAAAATATTTCTTCTTCCTCATTTCCTCTCCTACTGTTTGCGAGAGAAATTCCAGTTTGCAGCGAAAAAGTATTTTTTGTATGAAAATTTTTCCACTCAAAATAAAAATTTTATTTATCCATTTGTTTTCACAAATTTATTGTAGCCACAAAGGTGACTTGTGTGAAGTGTGCTATCTGAAATGAAAATCTGGGTTATTAACTTCCGTGGAGGTCAAGTACAAGCTCAAGTACAAGTACTAAATAATTTCATATATATAGTGATATTAATAAATATATATAAAATATAAATATTATATATATATATATATATATATATATATATATATATATATATATATATATATATATATATATATATATATATATATATATATATATTATATATATATATCTTGTCTCTCGGTATAAACATATTGTTTGTTTATACATATTTATTACATGTATATTAATGTTCTTTATTGTTTTTGAGGTACCTGTCAAGAAGAGATTGCATCCTTCCAGCGAATCAACAATTTCAGATTTCAAAATTGATCAGAGACTGTACTTAAAATTCGGAAAGAAAGTTTCCCATGCTGCATCGGAACGAGGATATAAGGCACTGTTTTTAGGGAGTTTTTCCTAAATATAAAGAGTGAATTTAATATATTTTTTTTTTATTACAAATAAAAAGATTATTTTTTTTTACTATATATTTTAATATTTATTATTATTGAAGGCAAACGTCCTTTTCATTTATTTACTAATTTATGTCCAGAAGTATCATTGAAGCAACTGCCAGAAAGTGTACGCCAGAGTAAGTTTTTGCATTCCATTCTTACGTGGTTTTCTTATTGTATTATTTTCCTTCTATTTTCTGCTGTTGTGGGTATTTTTCGTGTTCTTTAAATATTGGGTTTAATATTTCGGGTCGTAATTTATTCATCATTCTCAAATGCCTTCTGATACAGAGGACAACATTGAAGTTTCCTCACACGATACAACGGAGCAAATTCCTCCTGCAGAGATAGCTCACGGGGCTGAATCCGTCAATTTAAATAATCATTCTTTCTCTCAGTTAAATAATTCTTCAAACATGGAGCGTCAAACGTTGAACATTGACCGTTTGAGACATTCTAAGCCAAACATACCTCTGTTAGTAGGGTTTATAAACAACTCCTGGGTTGGACCGGAGCTTGGATCATGGTTTACTGCTATAGATTTATACTTCCAGGATGAACAGATAACCTCCGATGTCGAGAAATTACGGAGCTACGTACGTTTTGTGAATATGAAGGAGGGTAATGCTTCATATCTCATCAGAAATACACCGGAACTCTGCCGGGCTGATAATTGGGAAGATTTTAAGAAGAATCTGTCGTATTGCTTAAATCCTTTGGTCTCTATTAGTTCTTTCGAAGCTTTCAATGAGTTCATAAATGTAAAATGGTCTCATAATCACTCACTCCCAGAGTTCATAACGGAAGCGCAAAAAGTTTTACAAACTTTCCTTGATTCAGCGGCGTTAATGCATGACGTAAAGTTTAGTGACGAGCAGCGTCGTTTACTCTTGTTTTCTATGTTATATTCAAATTCCAAACCTCAATTTCAACGAGTCATACACGAAGATTTTGATGTGAATAATTCAATTCCGAAGCAGATTCAAACTTATTTGAAGAAAACTCACTCTTTAAATAATGGTAAGATGGCGTCAGCGTCAAATAAAGCTCCAAATCCAAATTTTTCTACCACAGTGTATCACACACAAACTGAGAAAAATGTGGCTCCACAATCTTTTCACCAGGCTCATACAGTAAAAAGTAAGCCTCGGAATCCTCAAAAGTCATTTTCAAATGCAAATTCCTTATCTCCAAAGCATCAGAATACGCAAAAAGGTGTGTTTTGCCGTAACTGTGAAAGACATGCTCACCATACTTCTGAATGTGTGTTCGATTCTTTTTGTTCAATGTGTTACAAGCCACATATGCGGGGGTCTCAAAGAAATTGCCAAGGCACATTCTGGGAACCTTATTCACCTCAGGGTATTAAGAGGGTGAAAGTTATAACGCCAGTCGAGCGTGAAAATTACGAAAGAAATCAGACGAATGTCTATAGGGGTTCAAATTCTAATGTTCATAGGGGTTCAAATTCTCATTTTCATAAGGGTCAAAGTAACTCAAGGGGAAGTTACCAGGTAAATCATTGCTACAATATGCCAAATTCATATCATAAGAGTGTAAATTATGATAGACGCATGACAGGTAGGTCAAATAATTATTCAAAAACCGAGCTGCGAAACGCCGGAAACAAAAGTGGTAGAGCAAATTCTCCGCACACGTACCAATTTGCAGAGAACGATTTAGAGTCTCAAGTGCACTTATTGGATCCAAATTATAATCCAAATAAGCAATTTCATTATAAATCTGAGAAATATAACTCACAAAGGCATGCAATGTATTATAATAATTCTTATTTTCCGCATCAATCAGTACGAAATCGATGTTCAAATTTCCGTAATCCGCCGAGTTTTGATCGAAATCAGGATCAGTTTCTTATTTTCCTAAGTCGAATTTTTGAGAAAGGCTACGAGTTTTCTGCCTCAGAACGTCGTAGTTGCGCCATTAGAGGCTAATATTACAAATATTTTCAATAAATCGTCTGTTTCAAATGTGTATAAAATAGATGATATTCCTGCAATAGGTAAGAGCTATTTTCTAAAGGTAAAACTCACAGTCGAGTATGAGTTTATCTACGAGATGTCAAGCTACCTTGACATAGGTTCAGGTGTTTCTTTATTACGCCAGGGGACGTTCGAAAGGTTAAGAAAATACTATCCTTTAGAATTGAAAGAGGATAACATAGTGCTAAAATCCATATCTGGAAACGTGATCCCAAATCTGGGTCGTGTAAAACTCCAGCTTCTGTTGAACGATAGACTGTTCAATATTCACGTAATTATTGTCAACAACCAGTGTACTTTCAGTGGGAATATGTTGTTAGGCACTGATGTACTCGCTTCGTTGCCTATTTCTTTTGATTTAAAGAATGAAATGTTAATTATGAATGACGAAAGGGGCACAAGTAGTATTCCTTTAACTGCGTGGAGTCCGCTCCTTGATGATAAAAATTCTGTTTTTAATCCATTATCGCATGATAAAAATGTTCTTAACGACGATTTTAAAGTCGATAATACTGTTTCTTTTTGCAAAACGCAATCTATTAATTTCGAGCACGAGTCTTATATTCATGAACTTTCAATTTTCGATGATGAAAGTTACGATTTGTTTTTGCCGAGTACTGTTCAATTTAATGCTTATTCAACGACGATATTGTCCGTTGATGTTCGTTCAAAGGCGGGAACCTTACCCCCTGAAGAAGTTTACCTCGTTTCTGAGAAAAATATTGTTTCAAATGTCATTTTTGCCAATGTGTTAAGTGGTGTAAAAGATGGCACAATTTTAGTCAAATGTGTTAATTTAAGTTCAGCTCCAGTCACTATGGATAAAAATACAAGGGTTTCTAAAGCAAATTCTTTGGGTTTTCGTAGTTCTTATTCAAACATAAACCGGATAGATACATCCGAGGGTCTTTCTAATTCTGAATTACGCGATGTGTATAGGGAAATTCTGCTTTCAAAGTCGAAGAAAGAAGCGGACTTAGTGGTGTTACAGGATGCGTCACAGTTAGAAACTATTCTTGATTTCTTAATAGAAAACAGAGAAGTAGTTGCTCTTAGTAACGATCGTGTCGACGTATGTCCTTTGGGTAAGTTTAAATTAGAATTAACGTCCGATCGTCCGAATTATATATTTACTCCAAACTACCTTCTTCCGCACAAATTTCAGTCAGATATTGATAGCTGGGTGAATAAATGCATGTTGGATGGATATATAGAATCCTCTGATTCACCGCACTCGCATCCACTCTTAGTTCTTCCAGTCAAAGGGAGTCTAAAACCGGAAGTTATTTTAGATTTTAGAAGATTGAATAAATATGTTGTTCCTGTACAAACTGCATTGCCGGATGTGCAAAATACGATTTCTAAGTTAAGTGATTCCAAAGTTTATTCAAGTCTGAATCTTAATTCAAATCCGTATGGCGTTGAAGTCGACAAAGATAGTCGCCCATACCTTGCATTCTCTACACATAGAGGACATTATCATTATAAATTACTTCCAAATGGAGTTAGAAATTCTTCACAGGTCTTCTGCAAATTAATGGAAGCAGCTCTTTCTCACCTGTTAGGTATTCACGCGCTCATCTATCTTGATGACATCATTGTTTATTCTAAAGACATAGATTCACACTATCGTAGTTTAAGGTTAGTGTTTGATGCTTTAAAGCAAGCGAAGCTTAAAATCAAGTTAGAAAAAGCGAACTTTTTCAAAAGGTCATTAGTCTATTTAGGGTTTCTTATTTGTAGTGAAGGTCTGTCCGCAGATCCTAGTAAGTTAGAAGTACTCAAATCATTTCCAGTACCTACTGATATTAGCTCAGCACGTTCTTTCATTGGTTTCACATCTTTCTATCGCAATTTTATTCCTCATTTTTCTGTTGTTGCACAGCCGATTACAGCTCTTTTCAAAAAGGGTGTAACATTCGTCTGGCAAGAAGAGCAACAAAAAGCTTTTGATATTCTCAAGCAAAGGTTAATCGTAGAACCTTTATTGCAATTTCCGGACTTCAATAAAGAATTCATTTTATGCACAGACGCCAGTGGGATAGGTTTAGGGGCAGTTCTCGCACAGAGAGATTCAAATGGTAACGACAGACCAATATCATTCGCTTCAAGAATGTTGAGCAAGGCCGAGAGAAACTATAGCTCGATTGATCGAGAAGCCTTGGCGATAACGTGGTCGTTGTCTAAATTCAGAAATATAGTTTATGGGTATCCAATAAAGATCTATACAGATCATAAACCTCTTGTGCAAATTTTCAAAAGTAAAGATCTGACACATAAATTGGCCAGATGGGCTGTAAGGGTGAACGCATTTAACCCTGAAATATTGTTTATTGAAGGTAAAAAGAATATTGTTCCAGACATTCTTTCAAGATGTCCACCACCTTCTATTTCTCCTATATCTTTGGTGTCAAATATTGATTCTTCATTCGCAGATAAAAAGCTTTATAATCTTACGTTCGAGGTGATTAAAACCGAACAAGAAAAATGTGAAAGATTAGCTCCTATTATAAAGTTTATCAAAGAAAAGGGTAACACGTTCTGTTATCCACATGCATATATTAAAAATATATTATATTATGTTACGAAGGAGATGCAATATCTCATTGAAGTTCCAAATTCTTTGGTTTATACTGTTTTAAATCTCAATCACTGCAGTCTTGGCGCTGGCCACATGGGTGCTCTACGCACAGAGAAAAGAATCAGAGAACGTTACACGTTTCCGAAGTTATCAAAGCTTGTTCAGCAATTTTGTAAAGAATGTCCTTCTTGTTTACGTGTTAAGGGGAACATTCCTAAGCGTGCATCTATTTACAAGTACCCAATCGCATATCAGCCGTTTAGTAGAATACACACTGATATCATTGGACCACTTCCTCCTTGTTCTAAAACGGGTTCTAAATATATTCTAGTTTTCAAAGATTCACTTACAAGGTATGTTGAATTGTGTCCCATACCTTCTCGAAATGGTGTTCATATAGCAAATGCTTTACTTCATAGAATTATCGTTCGTCATAACACTCCTTCAGTTCTTTTTGCGAAAGATGCAGGTGATTTTGTTCCTTCATTTTTCAAACAGCTATGTAAGCTTTGGAAAATTCCAAAAGTTGAAATTTCTATCCTTCCTCCTGTTCAAGAAAACAACGTGGAACGTTGTGATTTAAAAGTAAAAGAGTACTTGCGTCGTTATGTCAGGGATCATGGTAATGATTGGACATCCTACCTTCCATTCGTTCAATTGTGCTTGAACAGCACCTACAATGAAACGCTAGGGGAAAGTCCACATTTTGTTCTATATTCGTACAATAAACGCTTACCTTACGATGTAGATAACTACATCACACCTTTCTCTAGTATAAGTAAGATTCCTAGTCCAATTCATGAAAGAAACAATCTTCAATATTCGAATTCTTCTTTTCAAGATCCTATTCGTATTCAAAATAATGTAAATAGTCCGAATCAGGTTAGTCATAATCGCTCTGAAGGAAATACTTCTCGTTCTGATAGTACTTTCCAATCTTCATTTTCGGGTTTTAATAATAATAGTGGAAGTTCATCTTTTCGTAGTTCAGATATATCGAAGTCGGAAACTGATACTTCTGATAGTAGTTACAAACCTTATCCGCTATTTAAGGGAATTCGGGACCAGAGTCCTCGGTTTCTTCGTTCTTCTAATAGGGCACCTCCTATTCATAGCACTCCTGTATCTGATGAATTTCGTAATCTTCCTTCCTGTTCTTCCAAACGTAATGATTTGTCATTCTCTGATTAGTGTTTTCAGGTTTCCTTTCGTGTCCATTCTTTCATTGAAATGGCTGGCAATTTATGGTAGATGTTTCAATGAGTTGCAGATGGATATATTTTAGATTAGAATTTATTTATTTATTTTTTTTTTATTAATGTTTTATAACTCCCTGAAACGCTTACCTGATCATGAGAAAATGAAATTGGAGATTTTGGAAGAATGGTAATCTGTTCTATGACATAGTAGATCATATGTTGTAGGAAAGTTAGTTAAAAATCGAATTCAAACGCTTTGTTTTTATTTAAAATCATTTGTACAGTACATCCTAGAAATTTTATATTATAAAATTCCTTCCTCGGAGGGGAGGGTATTCTATACGGCTAGAATTATATACATTATATAATCCACGCATATAGATAAAGAGAAAAACAATACATTAGAATTCTATTGCAAAGTTTGTATAATAAAAGTAGGTTGAAGGGCAACTGCGCCATCTGTTGTTAAGCCCTGAATATTATTATAGTATATAGTATGATGTACAGTATTAGTCGAGAGAGTCTGACGTTGGTTTTCGTGTGAGAGAGACGTGTACAGAAACTGCTGCTACGCAGAAAGTGCTATTCGTGTTTTTAGCTTTC
>JABUQX010003047.1:27500-32500 GCA_015478945.1 Trachelipus rathkii
AGCATTTGTATGTTCCCCTTCATAAACATGAGCATATTAAAGTTTTCATCTGACAGAGAATTCCTCTTGGCTCTGTAGATATCTTTGCCAAGGGAAAACAATCGCTAGACGGCATTGAAGTATTGTACCTTATGAGGAGATCAATGAGCACCTTCTCATTGTTAAAAGCTAGGTCTGACAGGCTGTCTGTCGATTTCGCCTGCAGCCACTTATTTACAATGAGAGCAGCTTTACTCTTGATTGATCTTTGATGACGTTGACCTTGAGTTAGTTCAGTGTAAACATCAGCATCACAGATGCTTGAGTAGTAGTCCTTCTCTTCCATATCCTCTCCCTCGCTGCTGCTGGTACTGTTGGCGCTCTCGAGTTCGGTACGCCGCAATAACTCTTCCACTTTCTTTATCGTTATAATATTATATATATATATATATATAATATAATATATATATATTATATATATATATATATAATATAATATATATATAATATATAATATATATAATATATATCTATATATATATATATTATATTATATATAATATATATATATATATATATATATATATAGTATTATATATATATATATATATATATATATATATATATATATATATATATACCGTGGCTCAAACGGTAGAGCGACGGAGTCGCATGGCAAGGTCGCGGGTTCGAATCCTAGTTCGGATCCTAGGTAGAAATTACCTAGAGAAGTTCCCCTCCTTGAAAATAGGGCTATGCCCGTGAGGTGTGAACTTTAATATATACAGTATATATATATATATATATTATATATATATATATATATATATATATATATATATATATATATATATATATATATATATATATATATATATATATATATATATATTTCTTTTTTTCTTTCCTCTCCCAGGAAGGATTCTTCATCCTGTCAGCCGCGCAAGCATCTTTCTCCAGACATCCCTCTCCTGCACTATTCCTCTTCTCTTCAGCACTCTCATTTTTGGTAGCTGACATCTTTCCAGAGAGTCCTCCACCGACTCCGCCCATCTCTTCTTCGGTCTTCCCCTTGGTCTTCTGCCCTCTGGTATCCATTCCCATCTTCTTTTCGGCATTCTCTCCTGCTCCATCCTCTCCAGATGTCCCCACCAGCTCAATCTCCCCACATCCATCTTCAGTATCATCTTCTTCATCCCTATATCTTCTCTAATTACTTCATTCCTTATTCTATCTCTCCTACTCTTTCCAATCATAGTTCTTAATACCCTCATCTCCGCCGCTTGTATTCTACTCTCCTCTCTTCTCGTTGTTGTCCATGTTTCCGCTCCGAACAGCAGTGTTCGAATCAGTATACTGTTAAAAATCACTTTTTTAATCTTTATTCCGATGTTTCTATCTTTCATCATGGGATATACGGCTTTCATAACTAATCCATACTTTTCCATTCTTCGCGTAATCTCTCCTCCACTTCCTCCGCTTCTGTTAAAACATCCTCCGAGGTAATTGCAAGTATTTACCGCCTTCACACTCAATCCTCTCTCATCATCATCCTCATCCCCATCCTCATTTCCTAAGGTTACTGTTAATATATCTCTGTCTTCTGTACGTTCATCTTCCATCCCTTCTTCTCGCAACTCCTCACGCAAACAACTCTAATCACCTCTCGAATCGTCTCACCTCTCTCTCGCTTCAATATGCAAGATCGTTCAGCATATGCAATTAATGTCCACGCTTCAAATTCCTTCCAGTCTCCTGCTTTCCCTTTCGCTTAATCACCACGCTAAATAAATTATAAACATCAGTGGCCGATAAAACACTCCCGCTGCTTCACTCTGTTTTCACTTCAACCATTGTCGTTCACAGCACTGCAGTTCTAACATTACAACTGCATTTCTCATAAATACTTTATTGCCTTCTTTAATCTACCCTTCACACCATAATTCCTCTCCATAGCTCTCCAGAGCTTTTTCCTTGGCACCGAATCAAATGCCTTTTGCAGATCGATGAAAGCTACAAAGAATCTCTTGGCCATATTCAGCAAGCATCCTTCTCCGTGAATAAGAGGTTCATCGTTCCTCTTTCTCTTCTATACCCGTACTGTTCTTCTCCGAGTCTCGGCTCTACCTTCTCTCTCAACCTCCTCTCCAATATTCTTTCGTATATTTTTGCCAGATGGTCCATCAGTGAAATACCTCTATAATTATTACAGCTTCCTGCATCTCCTTTACCTTTATATATCGGTATTATTATTGCTTTGCCCCACCTTTCCCTCTCTCCAACACTTGTTCACCAAATATTATATTATATATATATATATATATATTTATATATATTTATATATATATATATATATATATGTATAATAATATATATATATATATATATATAATATATATATATATATATCTTATTATATATATATATATATATATATATATATATATATATATATATATATATATATATATATATATATATATATATATATATATATATATATATATATATATAACAAAAAGTATCGCGATATCCATTATTGATAAAAGATTTTATCGGATAGCAGATAACCCGACCGTTATCGCGATAAATTAAATCGCCATAATTAGTTATCGGTAGTTTAGAACAAAAATTATCGCGATACCGATTATCGGTAAAAGATCTTATCGGATTACAGATAACCCGAAACCGTTATCGCGATAATTTATCGCGATAACGATATATATATATATATATATATATATATATATATTATATATATATATAAATATATATATATATATATATATATATATATATATATATATATATATATATATATATATATATATATATATATATATATATATTTTATTTATTTATATTTATATATATATATAATATATATATATATATATATATATATATATATATATATATATATATATATACTATATATATATATATATAATATATATATATTTATTAATATATATATATATTATATATAATATATATATATATATATATATATATATATATATATATATAATATATATATATATATATATATATATATATATATATAAGTTTTACACTGGTTTTTAGAATGATACAAGTTAGCCATGCTTCTAAGTTCTAACTTTTAAGGGTAAAAAAAATGCTTTGTTCCTGTTCATAGGCGCGGCTATAGGCGCGGAGAATTGGCTGTGCGCCTATGCTTAGTCCGCCTTTTTAAAAATTGTTGCGCCTATGCGCCTACGAATTGATAGTGCGCCATAGGCGCAACGCCCAGCTCTGATATATATATATATATATATATATATATATATATATATATATAATATATATATATTTATATATATTATATCTATTAAAAATTATATATATATATATATATATATATATATATATATATATATATATATATATATATATATATATATATATATATATATATATATATAGGGCATATATCGAATGAGAAATACTATGTTAAACTAATATTTTACTGACATAGTGACCTAATCGTAAACAATTTTAATCTATCAAACTTAAGTTTTATTGTTTACTGTATTCATAAATAATAATGACTATTCATTCCAGGCTAGTCCTTCGATGATGAATGCTGCTAATAAGAAGAGAAAGACCACTATAACAGACATAACGCACGTCTCTGTAGAGAAACTTAAAAAGTCAATGGAGCGTCATACATTGATGCATGAAAACTTCTTCTATGATCCAAGAGATCTTGAGGCATCGTTCGAAATGGTTGTTAGTGAAGTCGTTGATGCTGTATTACAAGACTTAGAATATGATAGTACACGTATGAGGGTTGGAATCAATTTCACGTTCGGTGATGATCAGTCACCTGATCGGAAATATTATGTCAACATCAGTTATAGAGATATATTAGACAATACTGCTAATATGTAACTGATATTTACATAGTATTTCCAATCCGGTGACAAGGCAACCTTTACCAAATTCAAAGTAGTAGCTACAGTATTCATGATAGATAAAGGAAAAGGTAATGACTGTAAAACTGATGCATTCGAACCACAAAACGTTAGTTTTAAGCATCCTTACATAGCTAAAGTTCATCTAGAGAAAGGAGCTGTAGGTTGTGCTTTCAAAGCTGTTGTTCTGCTTAGGTAAATAACTGGTGAATATGAAGAGTCCAGACTCCAGAAGTATTCATTCGTATACGATTGAGAAAGAGGCAGAAGCCTTAGCTAAAAAAATGTGGCATGGAATATACAGATTCTTTCATAGTAACTGACTTTGAAAAAATCGAGAATATCGAAAAATGCCGGATAATCGTATTTGGTCCTGAAGGTAATGGAATAAAATTACTTTATGATAACGAGAACAGAGGTGACCCTTTATACATTATCGGACATGATGGAGTTAATCATCATTATGCCATAACAGAAGATAAGTTAAAACTATGTTTTGAGAATACCAAAAAACACGGAGCATATTAGGAATGGTATCTTTTGCACATATTGTTACACTTTCAATAGTGTAACAAATGAATAAATAAGTCACAGGAGATTTTACTCTCCATCAGCGGGATTCGAACATTGGACACCGCGTTGCAGTGTTAACAATAACCGGATGCTCTAACCACTAGGCCATCCACGTCCCCCAAAAAAAAACGCTTCAAGCGTAGTTTTTAAAGCACCCGGTTTTCTCATCCCGTAATTACTGAGTACTCAAAGGCCTGGCCCCCATCGCACATAAATTAGATTGTGAACATTACGGATGTAGACAGTGTATACTCTAGATCAGCGGTCTCCAAACTTTTTTGACAGCGTACCCCTAAAACGAAAATAATTATTAGCTGTACCCCATATATAGGCCTATAATATAATATAATATATATATATATATATATACTATATATATATATATATATATATATATATATATATATATATATATATATATATATATATATATATATATATATATATATATATATATATATATACTACTCGTCAAAAATAACGCACCACTAGTATAAATGTCTCACGCAG
>JABUQX010003047.1:37500-45000 GCA_015478945.1 Trachelipus rathkii
AAAGTTTTAAAGGCAAATTTATTAATTTGTTAAATTTTTTATTTCAATAATAATCTGGCCAGGACCACTGTCAAAAACATTCTCATTTTCTGATCCTGAGACTATTCAAGCTTTAGCTTAAGCTCTTTCATCTTTCAATCTTCAGGCTTCTTTCTTCTCTTTTTTTTTTGTCTTTTCTATTTTTTAATGCGTCCATCTTCGACGACAGTCGGATCTTATTATCATCATACAGATTTTACTAATTACCCGTTTTAGTCATTTTAAACTATAGTACATAGGTTTTCTGCTCTGGATACCCATTTTTTTAGGTGGCCCGATTATGTAATCCGAGTCAAAGGTCGACATGCTTTAGGATTTTCCTTAACTTTGATGGATTTTAACGCATTATATATAATTTTACCTTCGAGGATGACTATAAATTCTGAGTTTTTAGAAGGGGTGACCGGTTGATGGAGTCGGATCTGCAGTTACACTTTGAGAAAAAGCATATAATAAGCATCGATAGGGGTGCATATATGTTTTCATTAACGTAGATTCCATTTTTGAAAGTTTCAGAACTCTCAAGGGTGTCAGAGAGGCCTACCAGGGTGGGAATAGGGGATACATACGACCAAAAAAGATGAATATAATTTACAGAGTAGGAGTCAGGTCGAATCCTACAAGGAGTTGCAGGAATGATACGTGACTGAGTACTAAAGGGATTCAATCAAAACTTGTATATTAGTATATTAGACATTTTATGTTTTGTACTAAAAAAGTTAAATTTTTAATAAAAACATGTTTTTATTGACACTAAAACAGTAAAGCAGTAGCGGAAACAGCCCCTAGGACCCCTTCATCCTCCCTATCCCCTGCCTATGTTTTACTGCTCTACATCCTGTTTGAACACACATATTGTTAACTTAATAATAATAATAATAATAATAATAATAATAATAATAATAATAACAATAATAATAATAATAATAATAATAATAATAATAATAATAATAATATCAACGAGTCACAAACATCACATAAAAATAAGTTCTTTGTCCGATTACAACATAAATTTTAGTCTTCTAATGTTTTAACATATCTAACATACCTTACCTACGAATAAATTGCTAACATTAACAAAATTCGACGCCTAATATCTGTAAATAGCTAACATCACCTTACAAAACTTAAACTATTTCCACTTTCCCACTAACAAACCAGTGTTAATTTACATTACTGGCTGAATATTTTTCCCCAAGTAACGATGAATTGGACTTAGGCGATATTTGGTTTTAACAGGACGGAGCAACTGCTCACACTTTGAGGGCAGTTTGGAGAGACCACTTCCCGGAGCGCCTCATCTCATTACGGGGCGATTTGGAGTGGCCAGCCCGCTCCCCCGATTTGGCCCCTTGCGGCTTCTTTCTGTGGGGTTATCCGAAATTCCCCGTTTATGTCAACCGTCCGCACGTTAAGTTGGGCACGTTATTGAGGGTGATAATAATAGTCGATCAAGGGAAAAACTTTAGACAAGCGGAGACTGGAAATAATGTGAAACCCACCGCGGTTCCACTTAATTACTGTAAATTTCTCTCTCATGCGCGAATCTTAAAAGGTAGGAAAGATTAAATTCAGTATGAACAGATATATTAGATTCCATAGCACATAAATAAAAAAAATCCTCATGTTGCTTTCTAGATAACAATAATCCTTGTAAAGATGTTAAAAGAATTTCTTGTACAGTCGCCTTAAAGGTGGTAAACTGAGTGGTAACACAAACCTTTACCACCAATGTTCGACTTTAGATTTCTATGTTTCGCCCCTTGCGGATCACTCGCCCAGCACTCCCGCCAGTAAGACCAGAGACTTTGTCGGGAGCAAATTAAAACTACTGCTTTCTCCTTAGCTTTAAATATAACCACCGGTTCGTTTTCATATTTAATCAAATAAACAAATGAGTAATCTACCGGTTCACAAAAATTAACTACCGATTAGCTTAAACCGGATCCAGTTTACCGATTAGAGATTTTACCGTTTAATTAAAAATAATGACAAGGGTAATTATAATAAAACATTAAACAAACCTTTAAAAAAAATTTATTTATTCGATATGAACAGCCCTGCAGTCTATAAAAACAGAAAAAAAAATATATTATTGCTAAATACAGGAAAATAAAAGCACCATATTAAATACTAAATAATACAATAAATATTAAATTATTATTTATTTTCTTTCAAAATATATAAATTTTAAAATAAAAAACAAAGATGACATATTACAATACAACTTTATAGAAAATTTTATGTCTTGGTAAAGGTTATTTTTTTTTCTAAGATTGTATAAAAATTTTAGATTTACCCGTTAAATGTCAAGTAGCCCATGAATTTATTATATATATATATATATATATATATATATATATATATATATATATATATATATATAGATATAAATATATATATAAATATATTTATAATATATATATATATATATATATATATATATATATATATATATATATATATATATATATATATATATATATATATGAAAGACAAGATTTTATAATTGCTAAAGGAGGAATAATAATAATAATTTTATTTCGGATTACCCTGATGGACTGGTTAAGTGACATCATGTCATGTCACTGACATGTACAAGTAAACAAACTGACTCTATTATTATTTTCCATCACTCGCTTACTCTTAACATTATCCACTGGGGCCAAAAACTTGATTCCCAAAGACTCTCTCTCTCTCTCTGTTTTAAACAAATTCGCTAGCTCTAATCAGTGGTGAGCAGAAGTAGGTAAGCTATTTTTTTCTGTTAGCTTTAATGACTAAGCAGAAAATCAGTTGTTAAAATTGTGGTAACTCACCACTGGTTCTAGTTACTATAGATTGCCTAAAAGCCTTATTTTGGTAACCACTATCCCACTATTAAATGTAGATATTTCCTCTATCATTCTCTATCTCCTACATCAGAAGTAAAGGTTTTTCAATTTTTAGGCTAAATCTACACTGGATAAAGTGCAAAGAAGGCCTTTGAGGAGGAGGTGATGTATTTTGTAGCCTTTTTTTTAACCGATTCTGACACCACGTAATAATTCTTGCGAATAAATTCCAAAAATGTTTTTTTTTATTAAATTTTTAGTTAATCACTAAGAAGAATCCCATCCTCTTCCTCCACCATAGTTCCTATCTATAGTGGAAGCTGGGTTTGGGTCCCGTTACTACTTATTTATACCCTAGAAATGCTCATGCATGCCTCGGATTCGCGGTGCGTGTTTGAGCACCCTAAACCCGTTATGGGAAAGCAAGGGACTGATGATGATGACTATGAAAAAAAAATGTCTCCACAACTTCCTAGTCTTGAAAAACAAATAAAAATAAATAAAATTTAACCCATTCACGTCGTCTATATATAAGAAAATGCACATTTTCTTAATGGGGGTCTAAAAAATATACCTGGCGGCCTTCCCCATAGGACGCAGCCATGCCTCATAATAAAGTATTAAACGAGTAAAATATTTGAGTCTCTTATTGATTTTGTCAAATGAGAAGTTTGCCAGAAAAAATCGTTACTCCTTCAGTAAAGGTTTGAAATATAATGAGGGAGTGATTTATGTATCAAATAATAATAATAATAATAATAATAATAATAATAATAATAATAATAATAATAATAATAATAATAATAAAAATAAAAAACATTTATCACCTATATTAATTATTTTTCAACCAATGAAGCAAGACCTCCCATTGGACAATGGGCTGAGATATTCTTCTATACTTTAGTGCCCAATGGTTCGTCCCTACGCGTTCACTGGCATAGAGATTCTATCCAGAGTACTTTACACTAAAGTTTACAGACATGCACAGTAGGCATTCATATCCCCCCCACCCCTTCACATTATACGCATACTACACCTTTGCACTTTCCATTTAACAAGATGGCAGAGATGCTCTAAGGGCAGGATTCCAAATCATTCGACTTTTCCTCTTATCGTCGTTTGGGGTTTAGTAGCCTCTGGAGGTCGGGTTGATGCAGCTATACCTAATTCATTAACTTCTGTACCATTCCATGATTTTTACTTTAACTTCCATTTCATTGAACACAATCTCCCTTTCCCT
The DNA here is from genome assembly GCA_015478945.1 of Trachelipus rathkii. NCBI lineage: Eukaryota > Metazoa > Arthropoda > Malacostraca > Isopoda > Trachelipodidae > Trachelipus > Trachelipus rathkii. The sequence goes on from JABUQX010003047.1 coordinate 41,614, forward strand.
AGACTTCACCTCTTGTGCTTTGCCAAAACTATGGTCCGAATGTTTAGAAAACCAACTCTAATCTGTTCTCAACCTCGGGTAGTAGTATTTAGAATATCAACCCTAGTCTGTTCTCAACCTCGGGTAGGAGTAATTAGAATATCAACCCTAATTTGTTCTCAACACTGTATTTATTCCAAGGCCCATGTGTGCATGCTACTTACTAATTTTCAGATTTCAAAATTATCTAACTACTACTAGATTCATATATATGTATTGTTTCCCCTCTAACTCTACTGATTATCCTAAATTCTTCAACTACCTAGACTACAAAATAATAATGAGTTAAAGAATTAACATCCATTTACTCCTTTCAATTTTCTCTGAAATAATATTCTCAAAATTAGCCACAGCCAATGACTTTTCTTTGGTTTTGAAGATGAAGCTGGTGAACTTGCCTAGTTTCCATATCGATTACAACTTTGAAAAGTTAATATAGCTTCCTACACACATCCATGATCGCCTAGATCTACTTAACATACTAAACCTTTCCATAAATTTCAACCCTCGCAATACAAAAAAATTTTCTTCCTTTGGGATTCTCCCACCACTACCTTATTTCTACATAAAGTTATACCCACAATGTCTTTTACAGGAACGGCCTAGCCTCTTATTTAATTATGATGGTTCCATTGCTGTCTACGCTTCTGCTAAAACATAATTAACTCTATGATATCTTTTAACTTGTCTTGACGATTTTGCTGCTTTTCTTACTTCACATCTAAACCTCTCCCAACTTTCTCCTCCAACTCGAATATGACCAATTTTCTTCTAAAAAATATTTTTAAATATAGAGAGCGCTTAAAGTCTGCCACAAAAAAGTTTCGAAAGTTTCCCCCGCTCGGTATCTATCGTTCGATATAAATTATTTCTAATTTTCTTTACAGTTGCTCTAAAGCAGACGCTGTAGACTGTAGAGGGTTACAGTCCGTCCTTTAAATCTATTAATAACAGGGTTCTTTAGGGTGTCAAACAAAACACACTGCTCGTTCTACTATATATTAATAATCACTACTACTACCCATTCCTCTATTAGAATTCATTCCATTTGGAAAATTTTGATTAGCAGATAATAGGAAGATGGCCTTGGAGAAAGCCACCCACGATCTTTATCCAAATTGTTAAATGGGGAATAAAAACATGGGTGAACACACTGTGCTGCAAAAAAAATTTATTTTTATCTTCACTTGAAGCAAACTTGCATGCCAAACTGTAACCAACATGTTCGTAAACACCTCCATCTTTACACGATCCGTAATATCTGGGACGTTTCCTTTCCCGAATCTTTCTTAAAAGGATAGCAGTCTCTTGCAAAACATGATTCTAAATAGCTAGTGGGCTTTTAAGACACCCCAAGAGCTTCTTCAAACTACCCCCCCCCCCGTTTGATTTTCTCTGAAGAGTTACGCTGCTCATCCCTATATGAAGTATAAGACTCACATTTAGTATGAATTCCCTTACGTGAAAGGTCGAAGTCCAAGATTTTTCATCTTACCAACCTTTCCACTTACTATATTCCTCAAATCTCTTTGGCATTACCCTTATTGTTATTATTATTATTATTATTATTATTTTAGTAAAGAAGTGTTCCTTTCAACATTTCAGTTGCATATTTCCTAATTTGAAGGAGGTTTGTTGGAGGACTTTCCGCATATTCCTTGTCCAAACCCTGACTTAAGAGTTAAACTTAACCCCCCATACCCATTCCCTCATGAGTTCTATCAGTAAAGTATCAAACAAACATCCTTCAACTTTAGAAAGCAGCGTTTTCAGGTACGCCTGCACTTAATTTTTATGACGACTTTGCATTTACCATACTCTTGAGGGTCTGTCTTTTTCCATCAGAGCTAATATATATATATATATATATACTATATATCATATTATTATATATATATATATATAATATATATATATATATATATATATATATATATATATATATATATACTATATATATATATATATATATATTATATATATATATATAATATATATATAATCCCCTGTAATTTCCAGTTGGTTATAAGGCTTTTCACAACAAAAAATATAAAATATACATTACATTATACTAATATATATATATATATATATATATATATATATATATATATATATATATATATATATATATTATATATATATATAATATATATATAGTATATTATATATATATATATATAATATATATTATATATATATATTATATATATTAAATATATATATTACATATATATATATATAATATATTATATATATATATATATATATATATATTGAACACCAAATTTTATACTAAAAATTGAAGAAATTTATAGTACTTAGGTACAGGTATATAATAATGTGGCATGAAAATTATTATTATTAATTATTACTAATTATTAATAAGTAAATATTATTAGTATTATTATTATTATTATTATTATTATTATTATTATTATTATTATTATTATTATTATTATTATTATTATTATTATTTCAAAAGAGTGAGCTACACAATTTAACAACGGAATTTAAAAAAAAAAAAAGTAAAATTGCTTCAAACTAAGGAAAAAAAATGTTAAGTTGTTTTTGTAAAATGTCACAAATCAAATGTTATAAAAAGTTTTGATATTTTAGGATAGAACATTTCACTTTTGAATCTACATAACTTTTTTAAACTCATTCCAATCATCAAATTATTAACTCATATCGATCATATCTACATTCCATTTTAAACTCATTCCAATAATCGATTTATAAAAACCCATATCGATACATTACTCGATTATTATCAATCTCAATAGTCCCCCGCTTCACTGACTTAAAAAATATTTTGACATTTTTATTATACTTACGGGGTATCATTGCTTAATTTATTTCATCCGGAATTAACGAAATTATTTTATCTGGAAGACGATATATGTTCAAAACTTTCATTTTATATATACATATATGCTCAAAACTTTGATTTTATACATACATACATAGTGCTCGTACAATTTATATGTGATGTTTTAATGTTTTAAGGTACTATATGAAATACTAAAGATGGTGATCGGTGGGTTTTCATCCCCATCACAAATACACAGAACTTGTAAATATTTGAAATATTTTTTTACAAAAGTATTTTTTTAGAATCATAATAGGAAGCAAATTATTTTCGGGGTATATAATTATGTAAAAGTGAATGAAAAAAAAAAGAACTATAAAAAATAAAAGTAGAAAAGTGAAAAAGTAATATGACTAAACTTATAAATAGTAGTTAATCAATAGGAACAAAGTATGGTAGAGGAACCTAAAAATGAGACAGGGAAGACATGAAGTAAAAAAAATTAACTTCTTGTTCGAAGAGAGATGAAGAAGGAA